>JAHZMV010000579.1:0-10407 GCA_027743765.1 Coecobrya sp. COE2
GTGAAACTAACATTTAATTTTGTCCTTTGCCCTATCCTTAATTTTGGTTTTTGTACATAAACATAGAACTGATGACAACAATTCTAAAATGTTATGAGCGAAAGCAAGTACCCATTGCCTCGCTGCTGAATTGTTTAATACCGTGTATTGGTCGTGGTTCCCTGTACGATTCGGTGATTCCCTGCATTAGATCAAAGTAAGACGAATAATTATTAGAACTATTGGTCATTAATTTAAAGATACCTAAACCAATTACCTTCTCGTTTTGTATTTTATTTTTGTCAGCGTCGTCAATTTTTATTGTCAGCTCGCTCAGACAGCTAGCGCAACAGTTCAACAAAACCTTCTGAGCTATCTTCAAGGATTAATTGAACTCTGTAATGAGGTATGTTTAAAGTTTCATTCAAATGTTAATATTGAAAGGAAAGAAATGGTGACAGCATTATTACAATTTAAAAAAAATATTTTTACGGTTTTCCCTTAGAACGCTGTCGAATTTCGAGGTATATTATGCCAACTGGGAGAAATCGTCATTCCATCGATTTTGCAAATTCAGTCGTTCAATGAGGAAGAAGAGGTAAACTTCTAGAATTATAAAACAAAAAATATTTTCGTTTTATGTAAACTAATATTTTCCCATTACTTTAGGTTGCGTTAGTGGAATTTCTACTGGTACAATATTCCCTTCACATGCCATTTGACTGCGCCTTGAACTCGCACGCTTTTCATGCAGATGATGCAGCTAAATGGAAGGAGATTTTAAGGTCAATGTATTCGTATTGCATTGACGTTATTGAAGAAATGGGAAGAAGGACTACATCCGGTTGTGGAAGAGTGACAGAAAGATTTCTCTTGTTGGCTGCTAAGTGTACAAAACAAGTAAGACCACAACAGTCTACTTTCCCAATTGAATACGTCTTAATTAGTGTTATTATTATTAATTATTGTTTCAAATAATAATAAATTTGTGTTTCCAGATTTCATCTCCACTCATGTTAGAAAGTGACAATTCAGATGATGAAGATGGTGGAATTCGTCCGAAGAAAAAGATGAGATACAAATTTTTCAGTACAATCATAAGTGATATTTATAGAAAACCGATAACGGACGGATTGGCTGTATGGTAAGTGCTGTGTCATACAACTTGTGAGACAATCCTCTTCAAACTCAGTTACATTGCTCTAGAATTGAAATTATTACTCATCTGCTGTATATTGAATATAGGTTGAGCTTTTTCAAGACTGTTTTGACAACCTATCCTGAATTGATTGGAAATAAAATAAATTTTTCCAACCTAATGTACCTTGGGACCTCGCTATTCAATACTCGTTTTATGATCCGACGGGAATTCTACGAGTACTTTTCCGGTCTACTAGAAGCAGAAAAGTATCTAAGAAAACGACGTATTATCACTGCCAACGATGTAACGGACACTTGGTCTACAGTGTGGGACCTGACTATAAAGTAAGCTAAATTAAAAATTGTTTCCGATAGCGAAAGCGACATTTTAAAAGCAAGAGCGTATAAATGACATAAATGGATTAATTATTGATCTCTCTCTTTCTCTTTGTTTAGATCCACTGCTGTTTGTGAAGGAAAGCAAGAAGCAGTCAATCTGCTTCGTAAACTTTTAAAAGAAATTCATCCCACTAACGTCACACCGTTACTGATGCTTTACGTGAACAATTACATGCCATTGTTGAAATGCAGTGTTGAGCTACTAGCAGAGTACCTTTCCCTTATAACTCTTCCAGTTCAGATCAATGATTCCAATTTTGCCAGTCAGAATGTGTACGTGGATGAAGCAATAGCAGTGACTTCTTGCCCACGAGTGGCGTTAATTCGGTGGCTGTTGAACATTTCAAATTCCAATATGACCGGATTTGAACCACTTGTTGCTGCTGTGATGTGTTCTCTAATTGTAAAACAGACTGATATTCTAATCAAACAGGAAATTGAGCTTTTCCCTGAGTCCATCAAAGTGTACAAGGATTTTGAGAAGAAATTGCTAAAATGCAGTTTTGTGAAAGAGCCTGAAATAATATCCGCTGGAGAGCAAGACTTGAAGAAAACAGAGGTTGGTAGCAGTAAAATTCCAGCATCCACCGGATTCATAGTTTTGCAAAGACCAGCCGAGAGATTAGCTGATGCACTGCAAATGGACCATGACAAGATTCCAGGACTCCACGTTACAACAGGTGGCGGAAGAGCTAGAGTACGTCTAAACTACGACGGTTTTGTCAGCAAAGTCAGTCTTTACATTAATATACTTAACGTGATCGAAAAACACTCAATCGGAGAGTCCGCATCATCTGGACAAGTTGGATTCAGAACTGTACTGGAAAGGGTCTTCGACTCTGGAATGGAGAAATGCAACAGCATAATCATGGAACGACTTCATGCTGAAGGCATACCTGGGAGATCACCGGAAACTGTAACTTGCATCATTGAAAGCTCAAGGAAACTCTTTTCTAATAGAAAATTATGTGATAAAATGCGGATGTCCTTGAGTCAAAAATTTGGCTTACAAGTGTTAGAAGTGATTAAGCGCGTGTTCCGGAGCCATTTGACAGCCTATATTCGAGGTACTGTCCAACTTATTTGATGATTAGGTGTTAATTTTGTATGTTTTGTTTTATTCTAAATATTTTTATTGTTTCTAAAAATGTAGGTGCCCTAAATAACATTCAAGAAGGTAACGTGATGTTTTTTGCTGAGGACATGGCTAGTGACGTACGAATGCTAGTGTCAGGAAACTTTGACAGACCTGAAGAGTTGTACTTGATGACCAAACGGGACTTAAAATATGAGAAAATGTCCTTGACTGCACTACAGTTTTTAATCGACTATGGTGTTAATTGTCGTAAGTGTAGTGTTGTATTATTATTGTTATATATTATTTACATAAATAATTAAACTGATGTACTGTACCGATAATGAAATGTTTTGTTTTGGTTTAGAGCATAAACTGGAAATGTTCAGTGACATCGTAAAGGACTTGCTTGCTGAACGTGCATGTAGTGCTCATCTCTACATGTTCGATGCCAGTGCCATCCTTATCTTCGAGGTCGCTAAAATTTTGGGCTCCACTGGTGTTCAGGATATGATCGGTCCTACTGTTGAGTTGCTACAAAAACTTTGCCGTGGGTATCACATGTTTACTCATTGTCTAGAAACGCTGTGGATTTTATTAAAAGGTTTGTATCAAAAAAGGTTTTAAATACTTGTTAGTCCATTAGTATGCCATTCTTTTCTAAATTGAACTTTCTTTCTCTTTCAGATCTAACGCCCCACATTGCTAAACATGAAGGAGTCAGCAGATCTCATTTTATGATTCTATTTGGAACGGCGTTCAAACTTTTGGAAGCGCATCCTAAAGTTCCGAAAACTTTGTACCGAAATGCTTTCGATGCCTTTGTAGTATTGGCCAAGGTATTTGTAATGAATATAAATTATATGATGTATGAAGTAATTATATTATTGTCACTTTATCACTAAAATATCTTGCAATATTTGTTTTTTGTTTCAACCAATGCAATCGTAGAATGATCCTGGTCTAACTTGGAGCGAATTTACACCTGCAAAGTCACGACCAGTTTGGGTGTTGGAGGAGCTACACAAATTCCTCAGTAGCAAGTGCCAAGAAGTTCGACAGTTAGCTGCTGACAGCATTTGTCAAATGTACGAGTGGGCGCTTCCCTTCGATTACAGTAAAGGAATAGCAGATTCTCAAGAAAAAGAGCCTGTTAGTGACAACGGATCCGTGGAGTATCAAGAGCGAAGAAAGAATTTTTTGGATTCAGTTTTCGAAGCGCTGATGAATTGCTTTGACGTTGAAGCAAACCTGTCCGACGCGGAAGCAAGTGAAGAAGGAGTTAATCGCACATCTTTAACGTTGTCCTGTCTTACCCGTCTTATCTTTGCTTTCCCTTACTCGCAAAAACAGAACATTATGTTCTTGTTTTTGATAGTCAAGCTTAAAACCATTGACGTTCATCTAGCCAAGCGAGCTTTGGAGTATTCCTCTTCCAACGCGACCAAGACCATGTGCTGCTATCTGTCCTATGTCCTGAAAAAAATTTTAAAGTTGAAGCATTCTGTGGATGGTTTGCCGTTTCAATTTTTTGGATGTGAAAATCTCAACGCTTTCCTGACAAAATTCCAAGATGAGATCTGCGTGGAGTACTTTGAACAAAACAAGATGAATGAACTGGAGGTGTTTGCCAAGAGTCTCAATGTCAGCGTCAAGGATCTTGTTGAACAATGTTATGGCTTGATTATGGCAAGATTAACCCCTGGACTGGCAAGTCACGCCTTTCCAAACCTGAATAACCGTGGATTGAACATTGAAAAATGTAATGAAGTACACAGAAGGATGATTGAAACTCTTGGAGGAAAGGACGCCACTGATACACTAATGGCCAAATGCGTAGGAGACGTGATTCTCAATCTCATCTCGTTAACTTTCGAACCATCCATTGTGGATAGATGGGGCTCCTCTGAAATTAAGATGGCAGAACCAGTGCCTCCACATTATCCCGAGGCGACAATTGAAACCTGTCTGGATTTCCTGAAAGCTGCCAGCCCACAGAAGAATTTAAGTTTAATTGGCTACCTGGCCAAGACGTCGCATCAGAGCATTTATAAGATTATGCTGTCATTGACCATCAGAATCCACGAGGCTCATGATGAACTAGAAAAATATTGGAGATTGTATCAATTTAGCTTCTTTGTAAACCTTCTGATGGGAGAACCTCCAGAGATATTTTCACTCATACAGGAGTACGTGTGCAGCTTTGCATTTAATGCCTACCTGAGATTACTGAAGACTGGTGGTGGCGGCGGTTCTGACAGAAAAGAAGAAAAAAATGTTCAATTCCTTGACGCTGTCATCCATCAAATTCTCTATCTTGTGGTGCATATCCAGGACTATTATATCGAGGAAATGAAAGAATTCTTTAATCCTGTAATTCGTGGCTTGGTTTCAGCAGTCATTGAGTATCCTGTTTTGATTCGTCACACCAAAGAAATATTGAAGTTCTTGTTGAAGACTGCAGGAAGTAAATTCATCAGCGAAATAAAAGCTCTCGACCCGTTTCCATCGGGCGTCCCTGAGTTTGAAGAATATGAAAAAATTCGTCATGAGATGAAATATGAACCGAGAAGAAGCGCATGGCCACTATCAAAGGAATTCGAAATATTTATGCAAGAAGCTGATAAAACTTTTACAGCAGGCTCATACATTTGCACAAAGGAACGTTTGCAATTCCTGAAGGATCTATTATCTAATAGCAAAAAGGATTTGGAACGAATGGTGAAAAATCTTGAGAACAAGCAGTTTTCTCAAGACTGTTTAGACGATCCTCTACACAAAATAATTCACATGCTGACTAGCATTGCGTCATCTCCAACCCGTGACGAGGAGGTGGCAATAGAGGCGTGCAAATGTTTAGGAGAAATCGGCCCGGTGAATTTGTCCGTTCTTGTACTACCCTCACACAAAAGCCAAGGAAAGATTACAACAAAGAACCACGCGTTGAAAGTTATTATTGAAATAATTTCCGGATACTTGTCATCGGAGGATATCCAGTTGGTCACAGAATCTGGCAAAGTGTTGCAAAACCTTTTGGAATTTCAAGAATGCTCAAATATCGTAAACGTTACTTTGGGAGATGACCAGCGTCTCTCCAAAATATTGCTTCCATTCCGGTGTATGAACAGGAATAAGCAGAAAGCGTCTGTAGAGAAGTTGGAATGTGGCTTACTTGAGAGTAAGCTCCAATTTAACGAAATGGACGAAGGAATAGACTATAAGAATTGGTTAACTCAGTTAACTAAGGGCATCATAGAATGCTTCAGAGGGAATTCATCTGATGTCAGCGTTTTCTTGCCGTTATGCAATCGACTGGACTTTTGTGAGGATGTGTTTCCATACGTCGTGTACAAGTGCTTGTATGGAGGTCGAACGAATCCCATTGTTAAAAGGATACTGTCGGGATACATTAGGAATTTCTTCACCAAGTTCCTAACCAATTTGAACAACATGGCAGATTCAATTCGCTGTGTAACACCTTCCAGCAGTAAGATCTTAATTACATTTCATATTTCTAATTTATATACGTATAAGTCGTTAACTTAATTTAATTAATTAATTCTTCTTTTTGTTAAAAAGGTGGCGCGACGAGTCCGGTGATTTATTTGAATAGGTTAGCGCTTAGGTGTTTGATCCGTGTAACGCAATTCCTTCGCAGACATCCTCTGCCAGAAGAAAACCGAGGCAATGTTAGGTAAGTTTATTTAGATTTTGTGTGCTTTAACTTAATGTAGAAGTGCATGTCATTCAATCCATAATTAATTAATTCGTTGCTGATTCATTTTAAGGACAACAAAATTTGACAACAACTTCTGGGTCGACATAAACTATTTGGATGTTGCTCGAGCTGCTCAATATTGCGGCGCCTATTTAACGTCTATTCTCTATACTGAAATTGGAGCCACCGAACTGGACCGAAATCGTTCTAATAGTCATTACGACGCCGGGCCAAGAGATGAAGACTCAACAGACCAATTTTATTCACAAGGAATAGCCATGTATCCGAAGAATCGAAATGACGCTTTCAAAGTGGAAAAGTTACTGCTAAAAGCCTATTCTAATATTGGAGAAGCCGATGCTGCATTCGGTTGTGGTTCTGCTCGCTTTGGAGATGGCAGCGTACACCATTTGGAGCAGACAAATAACTGGGTTCAACTTCTAGTGACTGGAAACGGCAGCTCTGCAAACAGTGATTCCTGTTCTGAGTTTCATGTCGCTCAAGCTTTAAGCCGCCTCGGCCTTTACAACGCATTGGGAACGTATCTTAAAGGCGTAGAAGCTGAGAACAAGGTCATGCCGGAGGAATTACAACCAGCTCAATTTGAATGCGCGTGGCGTCTCAGTCAATGGAATGTAAACACAGATAAGCCAACATACGTTAAAGATTTCGTTGAAGCGCCAGCCCACGCTGCATTCCAGATGAGCATACACGATAGCATTCAAACCAACCTCACAAAGGATAAAGCAAATAATCTTACAGCCCTTCGGAATGGCTACCGCAGTGTTCGCACCGATCTTCGTCATGCAACTTTGGAGAGTTCCGTAAATCTGTATGGATTCTTGAGTCGCCTTCAGATGCTTCGAGTGGTTGAAGATTTTCCAGCAAAAAATGATGACTTGGTTGATGTTAAGAGATTCCTCGACAAATGGAAGGCACAGGACAAAATTGCTGTTGGCGATTTCAAGTATCAAGAGCCTATACTGTACCTACGTAGTGTTCTCCTTCGGGCTTATGATTTGGAGAATGCAAAGGTTGATTTGGAATCTGAAATCACCACCTCTTTGCTCGGCTTGATTATTAAGGCACGAGAAGCGACTCATTTGGTTTATGCGGACAGTTGCTGCAACACCTTGGCATCTATTTGTACAAAGCCGTGCCTTGCCAGGGAATTTGAAGTGGCAAAAATCATATGGGCACAAGAAAAGAAGAGACAAGACGCTCTTTTTATAATGAATCAACTTATTAAAAAATCTTCTAAAGACGATGACATCTATCCTTCTCTACTACTTCAATTTGGTGAATGGCTATCCGAAAAGCACTGCGAACGACCCGCAGTAATTTTGGAGAAGTACCTGCAAAGAGCAGTCACTCTCTACGAGAAGAAACTAGGGACATCTTCTTCCGCTATACAGGACGTTGCGAACGGCTATACTACTTTGGCCAAGTATGCAGATGCTCAGTATCAAAACGTGACCAAGTACATTAACTCTGATGTCTTCCAATCCAAGGTGGAACATGTAAAAAGAGTAAGTTTCCCTTATAAAAGTAGATTTAAATGGTTTCACATATTTAGTAGTAGTAAGTTTTACAATGATGTTTTCACTCCCCTGTTAACAGACCCAAGCTGATAAACACCATTTGGAAAATTTGGATCAACAAGTAAAGATGGCAGCAAAGCTGATGCTCAGGCATTGTTCTAATGATGACGCAGAGATCAAGTGCATTTTGGAAGAGCAAACTAAATTTTTGAAGTTAGCGTTAACTCATTACTTACTAGGCTTGAAAGCAAGCAGTGATCGTGATTTACTGATTTTCCGAGCCGTAAGTTAAGCCGATTTTCCTTTAAGACTCTATATCTATCAGAGAGCTGTAATATTACAGCTCTTTGATTTCTACTTAACATGGCGTTTTATATAACGGTATAATTTATTAAATATTTTTAGATTTCTTTATGGCTTGAAGACGGAAATGACAAGGATGAAGAACTGATCATTTTTGAAGTTAGCGTTAACTCATTACTTACTAGGCTTGAAAGCAAGCAGTGATCGTGATTTACTGATTTTCCGAGCCGTAAGTGACTTCCATTTCCATCCAGTGACTATTTCTATCAGAGCTCTTTGTAATATTACAGCTATTTGCTTTCGATTTAACATGGCGTTTTATACAACGGTATAATTTACAAAATATTTTTAGATTTCTTTATGGCTTGAAGACGGAAATGACAAGGATGAAGAACTGATCGAAGAGACTACTCGAATATTTAGTGAAATAAGCCTGCCTACGCATAAGTACATCGTTGTCCTTCATCAACTTAGTGCTCGTTTGAGCAACAAACCTTCCCAGATGAATAATTTGCTGAAAGAAATATCTTGGTAAGCAGTGTAGCGTAATAATAAATAGTTAAATACTTGGGATGCTAAGGCGTGAAAAGTAAATTTAAAAGTGAAATCTGTTATATTTTCAGTCAAGTGTGCTGAGGAACATCCTTACCATACACTTCCGGTGCTTCTTACACAAGCTTCTCTTCATAAAGATGAAAACCTACCAACGCCTCGAAAGAACTCTTCGCTGAAGGTCCAACTTGCTGTAAGTTTTTTAGTCTACCATCCACTCCAGCGAATGAGCAAGGTTCTAGTGCAGTATTGCTCTAAATATAATATTTTTTTCATTTAGGGTCGTGTTCAAGCGGCAGCTGACATTGTGGCTTATTTGCTCAAGACACAACGATTATCGAAGCTTGTTAGTAGGATGGAAGTTTTGTGGCTGGCGTTGATAAAACTTGCAAATATTAATGATGGAAGAGCAAATGCGGATGGAATAAAAAAGAATATCCCCGCAGATGTTATGAAACAACTTGCCCACTTGGAGACGATCGCAGTACCAACGTCAAGCATTCCAGTGCTATCGTCAATGAACTACAAGGAGAGTGTAATTGGAATTGCCAGCTTTGGTACTGTATATGGCCTTGTTGGAGGGATAAATTCTCCCAAGAAAATTTCCTGTCGAGGTACAAATGGGATTGAGTACAACATGCTTTTGAAGGTAAACTTTTTGAACTTGATCAGGAGCCATGAATATTTGTCATTTGTATAACGTTTCATCTAAAAGTGGTGATTGAATTTTTGTTTCAGGGGCAAGATGACCTTCGAACTCTTGGTGAATATCTTACCGGAAACAACTATCCAGACCAAGGCGCTCATGTGCGATATCGGCCGAATGACTACAAGCCAATGGAATGTCGGCGATTACTGATCGTAAGCAATTAGCACGTACTATATTTCTTAATTGAAAATACCTGATACAATGAAAGTAAAGACTTNGATTGAATGGGTGGAGAACACGCAAACTCTTGGTGAATATCTTACCGGAAACAACTATCCAGACCAAGGCGCTCATGTGCGATATCGGCCGAATGACTACAAGCCAATGGAATGTCGGCGATTACTGATCGTAAGCAATTAGCACGTACTATATTTCTTAATTGAAAATACCTGATACAATGAAAGTAAAGACTTGTTGCTACAATGCATTTTTATGTACACAAATTTTTTCAGGAAGCAAGACAAAGTGGGGACAATGAGAAGAGGTACAGCATCTATATGACAATTTGTGAGCATTTCAAGCCCGTTTTTCGCCATTTCTTCTTGGAAAACTTTAATGAAGCAGGGGAATTTTTTGAGAAACGATTGGCTTACACAAGAAGGTATGCCATAATTCACAGTTTTTAAATGCTTAACTATAAAAACTAACTATATCAGGGATATTGATTGATTATTGTTTTGTTTATTTGTTTACAGTGTCGCCACTAATTCCATTGTTGGTTATATTCTGGGTCTTGGGGATCGGCATGTACTGAACATTCTCATTGATAAAAACACGGCTGAATTGATTCACATAGACTTGGGTACAAATATTTTCCTTCAAATACGTTATTCTTGTTCAAGATTACAAACGGATATTCACTCACCATAATAAATCATGTACAATATTTGTTTTCTGTAACAACAGGAGTCGCATTTGAGCAAGGGAGAATTTTGCCCACCCCAGAGTTAATCCCATTTCGACTAACCAGGGATATCATTGATGGAATGGG
>JAHZMV010000580.1:0-16852 GCA_027743765.1 Coecobrya sp. COE2
GGATAGTGAAACTTTAAACATGTTATAGTTTATCATTATCACAAACACAAGAGTTCATAGCAATCGTAATTATTTTTTGAACAGATATAAGCCAAGAAAGACAGGTTTTCCACATGAGCTTTCTTCCTACTCTCTTTACTCCTCCATTTCAGAATAGGAAATTGGCACAAAAACTAATAACTTTTCTTTATTGAATTTTTTCTACGAAAATCCTTTGTATGCATGCGATGAACCACATTTCGTAAACTACACTTCTCCGGATCATTGTCCAGTTCATTTACCTCTAATTAAACTGTATTTACCGACGTTATATACAATTACTAAATATAAATGATTCCAAAACTCTGGAATTATACGCACCTGTACACATAACTTCCGCTGGAAAGTGGCACTTTCCGAAATTCCGTTGATGTCTGTCTCTTGATCCGCCTCACTCTCGAGAAGGCT
Organism: Coecobrya sp. COE2; assembly: GCA_027743765.1. Lineage (NCBI taxonomy): Eukaryota > Metazoa > Arthropoda > Collembola > Entomobryomorpha > Entomobryidae > Coecobrya > Coecobrya sp. COE2. The sequence goes on from JAHZMV010000580.1 coordinate 448, forward strand.
TCATCTCCTCCAAGCGAACTCTTGATTATCACAAAATCGTTTGCCGAACCCTGCGATTTTCTTAAGCCACCATCACTACTGACACGGGTCACATTGACACTCCCATTTCTGGAACCACTTCCGCCAGCTTGAACTTCCGTTCCTGGAATATTATCATTGGCATCGCCACGTCCCGAGCCCACAGTCAGGCCCGGGCAATGGGCTATAGTCCACACAAGCAAAAACACCACACACCGTTTGCGCGACATGACAAATTGCAAATAAAAGTGTATGACCTATCGACTCTTACTTTTTATACTGCCCCATTTTTCCATCTTCAAAATCTAGCCTCCTTCAATACCTCCATGTTATATAATCGCGTTACATTTATTATGGCATATTACATGGTAGCATCATCATCATCGACTTCATTCATCCGCTGCATGATATAGGAATGGGGTATCATCATCCTGAATCCTGTTAGTCTTTTAACAAAAGTGTCTCAGAAGAGGTAACAATAAGTTTACAAAAAAAGTCATATTAAAAGTGCATAACATTTACAAACGCAAACAATTGACATGTGCCAACGCGAATAATGACACCTTACACATTTCCATGTTTGACTGGGCGCCATACGTAACGCTAAAGCTCACACGAAAAGGGTACGCCTACTTGTCTCAAAGTTGTGGTATGCGTAATAATAAGAAATAAATAAGAGCAGGACACATTACCCATCATTAGTTGTTTAGATGTTATGATTTACATAATGTGGTTTGTTGTTCATCAACTGCATTTAATTCATTTCTTTGTTGCACCTTGCAACGGTCGGTTATGCTTATCATATCAGTCCTCTAACTGCAGTACAAAACATAATATTTATGTTTGATAACGCCATACGTATGGCTGATGTGACGTGTGTGTGATGTACATGTAACGGTTGCAATCTGAATTCAATACTCTGTTTTAGATATACTGGTGGGTAGGTAGTTGTGGGGCAACTGGTAGCAAAAGTTAAGTGGGGAAGGCGTACCCTGAAAACTGGCTCTTTGTGACTTCACAACAACAGTCATTGTATTTTTACTACAAATTATAGCGTATCGTATACCATTTCGTTTTCGATTTTAATTTCCTTTTTTGCTCATTTTTTCTTGTACATGGCTGTAAATGTTGATTTGAGCTGTTTATATGCTAGTTAGGAGCACGCGTCCTATCAATGAAAGAAAAGGCATACAGTGAGAAGCCGACACACGCCACACCACAGAAGTAAATGAAATTGAAGCTTGAACAAAACGGAGTTGCATAATAGAACAGTCTATGGGAGCATTCCTTCTTAAAATTCCCAGTTTTGTTTGTATGAATGGGCATGAATTGACTCGTCTCTACTTTGTTCATTCGTTTTATTACACTGCTAAAATTATTGACTTGGCTGAGTCATATTGACTTTTAGGCATAATATTTGTACATTGGTCTGTTTGTGGACATTTTTTCTGTGCACATGCTTTGACTTAATTCTAGATTAGATGTAATGCAGGTCACCCTTGGTCAAACATAGAAATCCAATGAATTTTTCAGTACAAATCGTTTAACGTCTTGGGGCCAGCGGTTTTCAAACATCAGGACATGGCATGTGACACCTAAAATCAAATATCAATTACAAATTCCCAACACGTTTCATTCAAGTAATCAGTATGCATACATTGTATATAAACATAATTTTAGAAACATTAGATGTCACACATTAGGTGCTTCGATTAATAGTTATTGGTTTTAAAAATCCTGCTTACTTGCCAATAGAATTGGTTTCTTTAGAGCAGACAGCGCACTTGAAAATTGGAAAGAACAAATCCATTATTGTTAACCACGCATGCATATCTTTATGAATCTTAGAATCCGAGATCTCATGAATTAGGATTATAAAGTCTGTACCGATGATTTGCTTAAAGACAGTTAAATTGGGTTTAAAAAAGATAAATTTGCGAGCTACTGGTTTCTAAATATTTCGATACCTCAGTTGAATGTATGATTTTTTTATGTTCTTATAAATAAAGAAGTGTAAATGACTAGGTAGCTCGATAGGTACTAGGATATTTGTAAGGTCTAGTTTTCTCATTAGAGTACCTTTAAAGAATTTAGAAAATTTATGGCAATAGGTATTCGCTCTAAAGAAAAATTGTCATCCCATTAATTTGTATGCCATTTATGTACCTTGTAATAATGTACCACTTGCACTCTTTTCCTCTGTTGTCTGTAATCGCTCTTTAATGCATTGTTTACAAGATGTAAACCACATACCTTCTGCCTTTTCTAAACGATAGAACAAATTGCAGCAGCAGCAGGCACTCGAGCAACAATTTTAATCATCTGATAAAATTATGGCGGTTACTGTTACGGGTGTTGCATAAACCCTTATCTGCGATGCAATGGGTTCCCTGATCGTATCACACCGATAGTGAGCACAGGATGGTGATCATTTGCTGCGCATAATTGTTGGAACATGATGTAACACAATCGATAAAAGTGTTATTTAATGGTAACGTTAAAATGCGCTAACCTTTACAATCACTACAATAAATACGGTACCATGTCAAGTCACCCCTATTTAGGTGTCATCTGCATTAAACATTATTATTATAGCTCTAATGGGCAACTTGACATTTTTCTGCAATCAGCGTCACTAAAACTAAAATACCGTAATGAGCTTAGTAATAGGCGTCATAAACATATTTATGTCAACTGTTATCATTTTGAAAACTGTCCGCTCTGACCACACATATATGGCGATTTCAAATGCCATCACTTTCGCCTAATTTATGTTTAAAAATTACATATCTCCTCCCAGAACGTTACGTGTTATTAGTAATCACTAATTTGATTCAGTTCATGATGGCATTTTCTCGAATACTTAAACTTAATTCCGTTCGTTAGCGATGCTCACAGGTTATTGAGCATTCACATTTTTATTGAACACAAGAAAGTACATTTTTTCAATTCAAAAAGGGGAAAATCGCTTTATTGGAATCGTGTGAAGCATGAGACCTTTTTATATCGTAAAATTGACAAAAGAATACAATGGAAAAATGTTTAAGGGTATAGTCGAAGTAAACAAGCAAATTAACTTCAAATCCCTGCTTTTTAGGATTTTGGTTAGGTAAATAGGGATTTTTCATATATTTATAAGAACTCCAACTACGTATTTATATGCAGTACATGGTATATATGAAACGGCTTTAGCTGCTTAACTTGTTAAAAATTGTTATTCCACGCAGTTTAAATCGAAAAATGGGAGTTGGACATGAACCTACTGATTGTGTACCCATTACGAGGTGTGTGTAATGCACAGAGTTATTGTTGTTATTATTATGCAATCGAAAAAAANAATTGTTATTCCACGCAGTTTAAATCGAAAAATGGGAGTTGGACATGAACCTACTGATTGTGTACCCATTACGAGGTGTGTGTAATGCACAGAGTTATTGTTGTTATTATTATGCAATCGAAAAAAAACTTTTGCATTAATTTTTCCTTACTAGATAGACCGTGAGAGAATCGTAGGCAAAGTTCATCTAGATTTAGTGTACTGTCAATCAAAACCTGGTGAAGAGGTACACATCAATGATTGTTGTCGCATTCGCGCAGCAATGGATTTAAAGATACTTTTTTCTGAGGCATTTTTCTCTCTTTTTCACTAAAAGAAGGGGCTTTGTAACTTAACATCGTCACAATAAATTAGTGACGATGAATACGTCTGTGAATAAATAGCATAAGCATTCATTTGACTTCATCAAGGGATGGGTGGGTAATGTGAGCATGTGTCATGTTTGTTGTAAAAATGTTAATTGTAATTTAGGTAGTTATATTTAAACCCTGCTTAACTCTACTGATTTTTTCTCAGCAGTCACAACGCTGCTAAAACCAGCATAATAAACTGCTAATCATTGTCTTGATGTATTTGCCTATACGTACCATTTGAGATTATAACAGGTATGCAAGCAAAATATTATGTTTGTGTACGTGACTAGTGTACGCTTTTGTTTTTCAAAGAATTTTTGCAGACTAGCTGCCACTGTCAGCGATTATAATAGCTTGTACCTTTGTTAGTGATGAGGGAGCCGTAGGGATACAAGTTCATTCATTCAATCCGAAGAAGACACAATTAATGTTTTGCCTGCATTTTTTATCTATTGTCTCTCTGTCAATTTTCGTGTTACCCATTCATAATTAACTGCGTTTTTTTATGATTTTGCTTGTGTTTGCGAAATGCAGTTTAAGTGCTATTAGGATCGGAATTTTTTATTTTGGTTGGGCAATCGTCGTCAATTAGAGAGAGAAGAAGTCTCAAGAAAAGTGCCCGTATAGGTAAATACAGAATACCAAAACAATAGCACTCCTGCACTTAATCAAAAAGATGGGACTGTGTAAATTACAAAGGCATCCATAAGAATACATCGTGTGCAGGGCTTCTCTTATCCGTCGTATTGTAATTGGTTAAGTCATGCCATTTGCAACGGTAGATTCTTCGTGAACTTGAACCCTGAGGACTGTAAGAAAGACGTCCTCAGGATTGATACAGACGTCAGTAATCAGTCCTGTTTTGTTTCACTGTAATTAAATCTCCGCAGTCATTAATTAAATTGTGTACTACCTATCTCCGACTACTGCCCATTAAAACTATTTAAAATATCTGACTTATCAACTATAAATATAATATTGTGTCTTAATATCTTATCATCACGTTGTTTTTTTTTCTTTTTCATAATATTATACTTCCAATCAAGAACAAAACAATGCAAAAAAATTGTTAATTTCTGCGTATTTATGTATATAATGTTTCATGCACGCATCATTCATATCTAAATTCCCTCATTATATAAAAGCCAAATGAGAAAGGTATATGAACAGAGTTAGGCTAAAACCCATAAAGATTACCTCAGAGAATTATTGTAAAATCTAATCAAGTTCATAAGTTAAGCATTGACCTTTACGTTCTATTGGAAAGTTGGGTAGTCGGCATGTTTGTACCCAGTAGCTATTACATAACAAGAATAAAACAATAAGCTTTACTTTTGGGCGAGAATCTTCATGCTTAATTATTAAGTAGCGGAAATTACATTATGTATGCGAATACCTGTCCGTGTGTCTAAAGACTTCTATTGTGTATAAGAAACTACATAATTCATATACTTCTACCATTACACACTGTAAGCATCTATGATATGATTCCGATACTTTTCTATTTTAGCATAAATGACATGTATACCATTTTACCTTTTAAAAGGTGAATGAGAATAAACAGAGTGATCCAAATTACATTGGGCAACAACTTGCATCCTAATCAATAAACTAATCATTTAAGCAATTTCATATTTGTTTTGTTTACTTGTTGGGTTTTTAGTAAAATTTGGTAAAGCAAAATATAATGTCCAATTGACCGTTAGTCATCATCATCAGTTCTGTATCACGGAGATTATCACATTAAATGGATAAGGTTACGACACTGTCATAATTTATCATAAAAAATTCTTAATGGCTGATGATATTTAGCGATGAAAAAAAATCAAGGGCTAAAATAATGCCAGAAAAAAATGCTATCATAATGCAACTGCACAAATGCAGAATGACATACGCAACACCATTTTGGTATACTCGTTGCAAGCGAAAAGAAGATGACACAGCAAAGCTCATGTCAATCAACGCCACTACTACCTAGAAGAACCTGAAAATTTGTGTCTAAATGATACGTGTCGTTATGTAAGAAGACCTGGCTGCCCTGATGATAATGACAATTTATACATAATTTCCAAACTTTACAAACAATTTATGTGTCGAATTTTTGTAGCTAGTTTACACTTTGAAAATACAAATTGCAGGTTGTCTCAGTTGACGACGTTATGCAGTGATATGTGATGTGTCTTTGTCACGAGTCATGGGCATCGTTTAAAGAAAGTAAGTGAAGATGAGCAAACCAAGTTGAACAATCAAGGGGAGAACGAGTTTTTATTTCCAAAATTGCTCTTCAGGGACTTTATTGTCATTTCGAATGTGCTGCATTCGACCATAAAATATTTAATTAAGTTTTGGTCGTTGCCCCTCCATTGACCTATGGTTATACTTAAAAACAGAAATATTACACATGGATATTGAATCAAAGACATTCAATTTTGATTGAGTATAAAGGGTGTTGAGAAGAGATCTTTAAAGTAGTCTTTCATTTCATTAGCTAGCAAAGCTATCGTTTATAGCCGCTAGACGAATTAAGAAATTACTTGAAATTAATTAAAGAGTTTGCATAATTATTTCACGTATTTACATTATAGCATCTTGCCTCACTAACTCCATTAAACTTCCTTATTTCAGTCATTTACGTACAGTATTATTCTGTATAGATACATTGATTGATTTCAGTATGTATTTTCGGTCATTTATATTGCTTAAACATACAGTGTACTAGATGCTAAATTAATTGGAGGTAGGAATTTGAAAAGAGTAATTAATTTGACTGAAATTCGCTAAATACTTCACTCGATGTGGGTCAACCAATGCATCCAGTAATACCATTTCATTGTAGTGCCAGCCAGCAGAAATAGTGATAACATTTTTTTCCATACAATCCAGCGGATGGATTCCAGCCACATTTTAATTTTCAATTGGTCACAAGTAATAAGGGTTTTCTTGCTAATATGCATTCAGCAAAGTGTGCGATTTCCTTTTTTAATTGTCTTTCTTTTGCAATTTTCTTTCATTTTAGACTATTTTTTTTATATAAAAAGTAGTTTTCCAGGCCTGAAACTACTCGTATTACTCTCGGGGCATTTTGAGATTCATTGTCTAAATCTAAATCGCTAATAGGCTTTGTGGAATGGAAATGTTTTGGCTTGCACATAATTTATTCACTTTCATAGAAGGTTAAGTTTATGCTTCATGTAATTTACTATACATTTTTTCAGTGAATTTTCAGGTTTTGATCTCAATGAATTAGGGAAACAAAAAGTCTTCTAGCTTTATTTATAATCTCTGCATATAATCTCTATATTCAATTAAAACATATTCTAAAACATTTTTAATGTGTGTTCGTTTAATATTAATGTTAGACTGTAATAACGGGCGGCTATAAGGCCAATAAAGCTGTTTAAAGTAATTAGCATATTGGCATTTTTTATCTAGAGCAGAGTTCATGCGATGTTATGAATGATGCCCTGACCATTTCAAAACAGCAAATTAAAAATCTTAGCCATTTATTCCCCATCATTGCCTCAGTAGCCGCTTCCGTTAACACGATTGTTTAATTCTTAACATTACGGCACGCGTTACAAACTTGTGACGCAGCCGTCTAATGTAAAGGAAGACTGAAAACTTGCTCTATTAGATCAAATGACCGCCTGGGCTACACTATACATATCTGACTACACTTGTCATAATTTCTGTCAAAACTAGGAGATCCCTTACACTAACCATTTTTTCATTAGTGCTATATAATCTACGTCTAAAATATAAAATACGATGCCTTTATCGGCAATTAGGCCAGGCCACAAACAATCGGAACCAGTTTTTAAATAATTTGATTTTTTGCAGGGCGGTGCAGGCTGCATTATGTAGCCCATTTTTAATTCTAGGAGGTCTATAAAATATTCCGTTTTACCTATGCATTTGCATTTGAACTAAGAAATCCTGTGGGTTGCTTTATAATTAATATCCAATTTCTTTCTATCTGTTTTTATACCAAATGTGTAGGTATAAGTATGCATGTATCTATTTATGCTATCTGACTTGCGTATAGCTTTAACTAGTGCAAAGACAAAAGAAGATTTTTTGTTTTTCTCTCCGACTGTGCTGAATGGAAGGTATAAATTATTGTTATTCAATGAAGTAATTTACATGGCAAAAATAGGAAAACGTAGTAATTTTAAAATGTGTAAGTTTTCTGAATGTGCTGTTTTGTTTCTATCTAGCTCATTCATCTGGCTTGTTTTCCTTTGTAATTTGTCGATCATGTTCGTACTCAAGATATAAGTTCACATCCTACGCGACGCGGACATTGAGGGGAGATTTTTTGAATGATTCATCACTTTTTACAGATCTTACAATCTACTTGTTAGTCTACGATCTACAAATATTCTACAAAATCATTCTACTCTGTGCACTTTAAGAGGTTTTGTGGATGAGGGAGATCTTTGAGAACAAAGTTATCACTTCAGCTCTTAACACACCTGCACCTGCAGCCGTCCAAACAAGCATTAGACTTTTCAACAGACTGCTAATTGAGTTAGCGTCTATGTATCAATAAAGGAATTCCATAATGATAACTGACTGAAAAGATGTTTATCAGGCACACAATGTGGGTTGGTTAAAAATATGTTCTTTAAAAAGCTTGTAATCTTTAAATATTTTTTAAGACTCACAATCAGTTTAGCAAGTTGTGCCTTGTTTAATTGATTTTCATTCGACCATTTACTCATCTCCAATGCCGAGTACATTCACGAAAAAATTAAGATTGTGAAATTCAAAATGAAATCAAATTAAATTGTATTCCTGAAAAGATACAAGTAATATTACATGTGTTTCTGATATCTAAATCATACTACTTACACAGCTACATTTTTTACATAAGAGATTAAGATGTAGAAACACGAAAAAAGTTCTGCCGCATATATAGAAAATATGTCATTTTTACACATTCAGCAAGGTTATATAAAAGCTAGCATAATACATTTTTAAACTGTCAGCGGCTAACAATAAGGAACGTTCGAGACATATAGGTGTTATCATATCATGTTGACACGTACCAGTAATGAATCACAGTTCACAGTCACTATCAAAAGCATTAAATAATTTTATCATTGAAATATTCATTTACATTGACATACTACACGGACGGTGGACCACCCGACACTATAAAAAGGAACATTACCATAATAAGCCTGATAAAGCGAGCATAATAATATGAAGCCGGACTCTTTGACATTAACTTACTTCATTTTTATTGATGTATTAAGGTATATTGGTTTACTGCTTTTACTCTGCATCGTAATGTGCAGAGTAGTTTCCATTATAACGCAACTTCAAATGACACAAATAGAGGCCATTATTCTTCTCACGCCTCATTATTGCTCTACAAATAACAATGCGTCACATGAAATTGCTAATAATGCCCACAATTATTAGAAGTATTGCTTGTAAAATACAGAGCAGCCAGCGCGCAAATAGAAGAAAAATTGGCATAAAATGCTTTGGCATGCGTGATCAGATTCACACGCGACATTAGATGATTATCTGCAAATAATGTGTGTAATTCATTGTTACAAGCATCGATTAAAATGGGTTGTGAAAAGGGAAACTTATTTTTTATTGAAGGCATTATTACCGAATTAAGTATATAATAATATTTAAAAGTTATAAGGACATGCTACATACAGTAGTTGGCTCATTTTAAGGGTGACGGTATAAAGAATGATGGTAATGATTATGGAGATATTTATCTACGTATGACATCCGTCTTATTGATATGTGTACAGAAAATGTGCACAGTAGCCTGAGGTCTAGCCTAAAGATTTGTTGTAAAATAATAGTATTATGCAAAGCTGGTAAAGAAAATTGAAAGAATTATGCGCATGCAACACAGTAAAGTTCACAACCCCAGAGAGTTCTAAAAAAATCGTCACTTCTTGACATTCTGTAAATTATGTATTTTTGTGACATTTTCAGTAAAATGACTTGGGTATTTCATGGAAATAGTTTATCTTATGAAATTTATGACTAAACGTTTATTCTATTTTTTTAGTTGCAATGACCATAAAATGAGTCAATCATAGGTTGCCTTTTCTGTTATCATCATCAACTCATCATAATTCTATGATGGTACGTAGGTAATAATCACTTTGTTAAACAACATAAATATGTACACAAGTGTGTTTTGTATCGTTTTGTGAGTTGTGGTACTTTTTGTTGCGCTACTGTTTGCTCCTAATAAAAAGGGAAATATGAAATATAAAAAGGTAGAATTTTGCTCACACCTACACCTATAAAAGAAGGCGGAAATTTTGCTGAATTTTGTCCACATTGAAAATGAGTTTGAATTAAATTACAGGATGTACATTCAAGACTGGCATCGTTCACATTTAATGATTTTCCAATTCAAGTAATGGCAAATCAATATACGAATGAATAGATAAACTCAATATATGTCACTCATCATTTCAATATACATACATGCAAATGTATAATAGATTAATTTTTTTACTAGATTGCCTAATTACCCTGCATTGCTTTGTGATGTATGAAAATTAAAAATCGAAAAAGACAAGAACTTTTGGTTTATAATTTGTTCCGGTGTTTTGACAAATTGTAATAAGGACGTGTATTTCAGTGGCATCGTTAAAACGTAAGTTTGACTGCAAAGCAATTATATATTGCTTACCTGTTATATAGCCATATTGCACATACCACACCCTTCGACCATAATAATGATAGAAATTTAATTACCGCGATTCATCAGAAATATAGGTACAACCCCACCACCGCGTTCCGCACAATTCATTCTTGGCTTGACCATCTTTTGCAGTTTACTCGTGATGTAACAAGAAATGGATGACTCCTTGGCCTAGGCGACGATATTTAAGGTGCCAAAGCCACGGCTTGATGATAACACAGCTGCCAAAAACTGCCACAAACTCTGTGCAACGATCATTTTTATTCTAAAAGAATACGAATACACACACAAAGGAGGACAGTTTTCATTGAGAATCACAAGCAGCTATGCCAACATCTTGCCTAGCTTGGGACACCTATTTCATGTTTATGGTAATCTTCGTAAACAAGCTCATCATCGCCGCAATTCCGTTGCTGTGCAGGGTGCAACAAATGTGATTGATGGGGATGAGGTTGAAAAATGTCTTGTCCTGTGGAGGGACTTGATATGGTGCAAGTCTTCGCAAATCGTCACTAGCTACCGTTTAATGCCTACTGTCCGTTAAGTACATTAAAGCTGATTGCACTTTATTGGCGGAAGTATGGGTACTGCACTACTGGTCACTGGTCTGCGTACTAGAACAACAATGAGCCACATTCTATCAATTATCTTATGTAATAAAGTGGATTATTGATTTGGGGTAAGCTCGGAATTCGAAAGGGAAATGAAAATGGCACATGATGCACTTTATTACCCTATCAATCAATCATACCTACGCACCACAAACATCACTAGTTAAACTAGTTATTCAGGGGTATTATGAAATTCAACAGACTTGCACTTTCAAATATGATGTGTGTAAGTTGATCTCATTTACAACTTGTTGCAACATGAGTGTACGGAGTACAGAGTATTTATCTCGTTTTCAATCGCGACCAAACAAATTCGATTGTAGAAAAATTCCCACACCATTTAACGGTGACTTTACAGGTTCCAACAGGAACTGAGATTGTAAGGATTTGAATTCTTTGAATCTGATTTCTTATAATGGACGATGATGGAGATGACGTCGGCAAACCGAACGAGAATGAACTGTTGTAGATGGTGAATGCAACAAACATCATATAACGCTTTCATAAACATAAAAAAAGTTTAAACAAGTGATTGAAAACAAGTGGTGTGGGTACGGTGCACATAAAAATTGGAGATGAGCTTACGGTGATGAGTGATGAGCTTGGTTAACCCAAAAACCAAACCAAGCCCTACCTTTCCATTAGGAATGATTTTGAGATTTGTTTGGCTTTGGTCTAGAGAAGAAGAGATGAAAGTAAATACGTACATACTTTACATTTTACACATGTCCAAATAATCCTTTTCTCAAGTGGAAGATCAAATAGAGAGTGAAGATGAGGAACGCTTTCAACGTTTGTTTACTGAAAAGAAATTTTAAAGGTCATCTTCACAACATGGCATTACATTTCGGAACTTCTTAGTTGGTTTGTAAAACATGTACTTGCTGACTGACTTTTTCATACCTTCATTACTTACACAAAATATATAGCCGTGCATTTAACAGCAAATTAGGCTGCCTTATGTGTTATTGGAAAATCCTTGTTCTGATGCCCCAATATGTACCCAATACCAGGTAATGAGAATTCAACGTTTTAACTGACTGGTCATCATTTTTGTCAACGAGTAAAGATGGAAAAAACATTCAACGGTTTAAGGTGAGTATAACTAAATGTAAAAGTCCAAGAAGTAAGTAAACCAGCCACTCAAAGTAAAGTGTCCGATTCCTTTTTATACAATGATGAGGTGCAAGGCAACTGGGCCGTACCTAAATACTTACGTCATTGTTGCTGATTGTTAAGTTATCCCAAAATTCATATAAACCATATCGCTTCATTTAGTGATTCTGTATTTACATATAATAAATAGAAATGTGCAATATGGTTATAGTATGGCTGTTTTGAAGATTTTAAAACTCTCCATCGTTTAACGTTAAGACTCCGTGTGTGTTCATAATGAACAGTATAGGATTTTGACCATTATGTAGTTTGGTAGTGACAATTTGGCATATTCACCATCGACCGAGTAAATACACGGAACAAAGAAAAGGTAGGTATATGGAATGGAAATGCTTTCAACAACTTTTTCTTCATGAGATGGAGTCAGGAGTCATACAAAGATTTTTTACGTAGGTGTAATAAAAGTCCATTAATACATACCTAACAAACGAGTACATCATCCTCCACCACCATGACTCATGATGACGATGAGGTTCCAACATTTTCAAGAGTGATCATCGTTACCTACATAGGTATGAGTTTTAATAGTTGTAGCATGTGTACCTGAGGTTTTAGTTTACTGCTTATAGCATGAAGGTGTGTAATTTCAATGTGTTTATCATCAACATAATAAGCACTCTCCTAAACCCAGGTTCTGTCATAGTTATACATATAAAGTCATAAAAGTTAGAACGGACATGCGGATGCGATTAGCGGATAAAGATTTATGGTTTATATGCTCATTTAGTTGAAGTCAGTTAGAAAAATTCTAGGATCCCGAAAAATGATCACCAAAATAGGAAGCTACAAGCGTTAGGAACTCATTATGAATTATGTGTATAAAATTCTAGCAAAAACAGTCTTGACTTGCACAATCCTGATTATTTTCAAAACCCTACAATCTAGCATAATTAAAATGAAAACCACTTACATGTATAGGATAAATTGAAAGGAACCAACAGTATCGACAGAAATATATATTTATCGGAGACAATTCATTGGTTCGTGTAGGATTGTGCGTGAAGTACCCTGTATAAATAAAAAGGGGCAAAATGAGAAACTGCATTGTCACAACCACAATGATCACAGCCATAGCCATTAATGTGGTTCTTTTTAGTGCTTTTGAACCATTTTATTGTAGTAGATGAACTAAGGAAGAAATAGATGTAGTAAAATACTCAATACTAATATTTATGCAAAATAAATGTTATTTATCACGATTGCGTTTATCTTCAGTAGACTAGCAATTTATTTAAATGATTTCTCCCGGATAAACTAAAACTGCATTTTATCATACAGATGGAAACACAGATGATAGAATCCAATATATTTTAAATGTACGATTAAACACATTTTGTACTTACTCCGTCATATTATAAAATTAAAATAACTTTACAAAAGTTGATTTAGTTTGATATCGACAATTATACAAAAGAAACAAAATCTCTGGAATGAAAGCCATTTCAAATGTCCAATAAGTAAACGGTTAATAACACTTTTCTAAGTTATATTAATTGTCATTCAAGTACCATCAAATACTCCAGCCCCAATCACACAACATTCGCTTCAAATCTTAACTCCAAAAAATACTTTAAGTTTAATACAAATATCTATTTGCTTCAATATGTGTGTGCATATATCTTTTCTTTTGTCATTTCAGAATTCAAATTGAAACAAGTTCAATTCGCATGACATGAAACACACACCACACATATTATATACTTAATATAACGTAACATGAAGGAATGCGAGATTTTAGAATAAAATTATGATTTAAAATACAATTCGAAGTATTAAACTGCGGATATTGACGAGCGAAATTCAAGCATAAGATCACTATATATAATAATTATTAAAACAAAACTGTTTTGATGTTAAAATTCAATATTCGGGGGATGACGATAAGCTCGTGTGTCTCAGTAATCTCTTACTCCTGAACCGCTCAATTGAATTTTTCAGGTCAACCTTCGTGTTGAAGAAGTCATCCAATGCGGATTCAGTTAGAACTGAGGCAACAAATTGTTCAAAAGTAATTCTGAATTCTCCAGGTACGGAATTTTGCTGCAACCTTCGTGTTGAAGAAGTCATCCAATGCGGATTCAGTTAGAACTGAGGCAACAAATTGTTCAAAAGTAATTCTGAATTCTCCAGGTACGGAATTTTGCTGTATTAAAAGATAAAGTAAATGGTTTTAACTTGCATATTTACACATGATTACAATTCTGAAATAAAGTAGAAAGCTATAATGTTCAACCTGAATGTTATCGCCAGTAGCACCAAACGTCTCCTCATTTTTATTTTCTCTGGTCAATGGTAAGGTTAAACTTGTTTTTCTTGAGTTCATGGAACCCGGAGCATTGGCAGCGCTATCAATTGCATCCTGCGCATTTTGATACATCTTCCAAAGCCACATCCATCCGATTTTGTTTGGTTGGGGATCTCAAAGCACCTTTGATATTTTTGCCGGCATCACCAAGAGATGTTAAAAGTGTACCCACTTTTACTACCGCGTGGTAAAGCTCTTGCTCGCTCTTGTGCTGCATAAAAATATCGTAGAACGTCTTCCACATTGAAATAAAGTGAGTTTGGTTCATCTCAGGTAGTACTACCGACACTTCGGAAACAGCAGCATTTCTCAGGCTTGCAAGTTCTTCTGTTAGAACACATAGTAATCAATAAAGGCATGCATCGTTATAGGTTTGACAGGAAGGGCTCATTAGTGAATAATGTACAAACAATTACTGGTAATTTCCTTTTCCTGCCTACCTGATTGCCGGTTCCCACCAGGAGTGGTTCCTGATGAAGCGGAAGTGGGAGAAAGTGACTTAATGGACAATGAATCCGATTCATTTGTAGTGAGAGTGTCAACACTCGAGAAAAACTCAGAGGCATCTGCAGCCATTTCTGCAGTCTGGTCCTCCATGTCCACTACAAAGTTTCACAAGAAAAATCAAACGGACAGTATAAGTAATGGTCTGTAAAGTTTCACTTTACTAGTTTTCCCCAATATATAGCTTACTTGTAGGAGTTTCCAGAGTAGTATCCAGTAGCGGAGGTAAATGTAAAATAAAAAAGAACATCAATTTTTTGGTGATGTCGGCCTTTCCAGTCAGGTACAATACTTGGACGACTTCGGAAAACGAGAGATATCCATCACAGTCAGCATCAAACAGCTAAAAACCAAACCATAATGACATTAATGAAAGCTGGTAATTCATTACACACCAGGAGCTACAGAGAGTCCCTAACTGGGTTATTGTACGCTACACGATCACAAGTAATGACTTTACCTTAAAGATGCGATAAATTAGCGGAATCAGGTTTGGGTTGGCATTCTTTCCCCACGGAGTGAAAGCAATAAACGCATATCGGAACTGCTCTGAGTTAATTAGCTGAGCCCCTGAATGTTCATCACAGCTACCTAAAGCGGATGCCGTTCCGCAAGCCACTTTCCACAAGTGATCTCCTCTCAGCAAAAGAAACAGCTCTTGCAGTTCATCTTTCTCAAACTGAACATACTTGGGGATACTTCTCATCGCAGTTCTCATGGATTGTTCCTCCAAATTTTGCACAACTTTTAGCCTGTACTTGAGTCTCAAACTTTCAATTTCTTTTCTGCTAATCAGTGTAGAAAACCGTCGATAGGATTCGTATATCAAAGTGGAAATGGCTACGCTTTTATTATGACTTTTCTCCATTCTAGATTTTGGGCCTACCGGCGTGCCCACCGGGATTGTCATTGTAATGGGTGGACTTGGTGTTCTACTCAAGTCCTCTCCAATATCAATCGGCTCCTCTTTTATCAAGAAAATTCCAGATAAGTACTCATTCAAAAGTTGCATTGCTTCTCCTTCATCCTTGCATTTCAACAAGGCATCCTCTCGCATTTCCAACATTGTAAGGGCAATCTGAAAGGCTGCTTTTACTCCTTCGTAAAAGAAGCAGTCCATGATAAATACAGCACAGTCGTATGACATGACGCTACAAAAATTTAACATAATCAATTTAGCATTCATTTTTTAATATTAACTTTTTGCACGAAAAAAATATTTGAGTGCTATAACCCACCTCAAAAACAATTGGTCCATTTCTTGTAACGGTTGGTCTCAATCTCCAAAACGTCTCCGTGGACCGGCATTGGGAATACGTCTATCAAAGGCTGGTTTAAAATGTTGTCACCTGCGAACAAAATATAAATGTGCTTAATACTTTACTGCTTTAGAGCTATTCTATATAT
>JAHZMV010000581.1:0-17222 GCA_027743765.1 Coecobrya sp. COE2
TACTGTTATAATATACTAGAGCCAGAGATGTGTGGGTAGAAAGAGAAAAGAGAACAAAATTGTTTTCATTTATTGCTCTCCAACTATTAATCCGTCATAAGCAAAGCTACTTGCAATACTGTCGATGCATCACTAAGCACTTGATTTACTTTTGCTCTTGAAAATTTTAAGGATAGCAAATACCTATAATAATAATGATGATGACGATGACAATAATAATAGTAATATTTTCAAATCAAAACTTCATCTTCACTTTTCTGCGTGGGAAAGTATTTCTATAAACGTTGAAACCTGAAATAAGAAGGAAGTAAATAATATTTTATATAAGAATATAATGCAAGAAGGACGTACCACCAGCATAAAAGTGGTTCCTTTCTTTCATGAGATTGGACGTCTAGCACTGTTCTACACTGTCAATGTCAATGTGCACGTGCATCTGAAGAAATCCTCAACGAAATTTATATTATAACAAAATCTATAATGTGCATGTTACGTGCTCAAACAACACGACAAGTCTCCAGATGTCCACAATATTTCTTGGAGACTGACTTTAATTAACTCTTCCATTCGCTACCATTACTCACAAGCTGCTGCTGGAACAGAGGTGAATATAAATAACGCAGTTTCGTTGTGTGTATTTGTGTAACAGCCACACAAGTTATAATTTTCCTTTTTACTGTTTCCTTCAATGTGCTTGTAGAATACTAGAATACTCCGTTCAACACCAAAACTTTTGTCACAGTATTGTATCTACTTCTCAAATGCAATTCAACAGCCATACACTTTCAACACAATATTATCTACCCTTCTCCCTCGTACTCTTTTTCATGCACATAATATCTGTTATATTAACAGCCACCGAAGTTTATGTACGCACAATTTGTACTGTTTTACTTAATTCAATACTTCGTTATGTAGACATAGACATACAAAATGCCTATAACTGTTCATTCTCATTAGGGCGAAATGTAATTAGAATTTCATTAAGGACTGGAGTGTACAAATGGAACTTATAATTGTTCAAACATTTTCTTTTAATTTATGCACAAGCATACGATTTGAACGATGCAAAGTTTTACAATAAACAGGAATGGAAAAATAATGTTGTTCATTCACCCAGAAAACATAACACTATAACTGAATTAAATGTAGACTAAGGAATGTATTGGTGTTTAGAATAATAATATGAGATCATAAGGAACACAGAAACGCAGGGTGTTTTCTTTAAAGCATGTGTCGTCTTTATACGTGAATATTATACCCTTTTTCTTTCTTTCCTGCTTGTTATCCACAGAACACGTTGCATTCACCAAACTGTCAACAGTTCGCTGTGTACGTTGCTGTGTACGCTGAGCGAGCTACCTCATCTTTTAAAAGTAAAATTCAAGTAGGTTTTGTGTGATACTCATGTAAATTGCTTCATTGCACTTCTCTCAGCATTTTTCAGCTATTTTACATATTAATTAGCTATAATTCTGTTTGTTTTCTTAATTACACAAAAGAACAGATTAGGATGGCACACATACACAACACACATTAATGACGTTTCTCCTGATGAGAAGCCAAGATTTAAGAGGAATTATTTTTCCCTTCTTAGAAGTTTCTGTTGGTCGATGCTGATTGTTCAATTAATGGCAATAACAATGCAAACCCCAAGAAAATTTCAATTTGCACAGAGTCTCTAATTTTTTACACGAAATATATTGTTCATTAAGAAAATATAAAGAGACAATCAAGCAAGGGATGCATAGTAGAATCCTACCTTGAGTTGTCAATCTAGTATAGGTACGTATACGAATACGATGCAACTGTGAGGAAAGAACTGTTTTAAACCGGTGGTGAAATGAACTGTCTGTTGCTGCTGCAGCTACACAAGCACGATCATCCCTCTTCAAAAGTTGCGTTTCAACTAATGCGTGCACGTCTTGTGTACATGTATGTATATACAGAAAGAGAAGAAGGGGGTTCGTTTGTTCGCCCAACAACGAGCTAGACAGCATAGGAAGGAGAGTTTGTTCATGGCTGTGACGGCTTTAGTTTACAGCACAAAGACCGATTATATACTCTTCGAAAGAATAAGCTGAACTGAACTCAAGCCCAAATGCCACTACGTATTCAATACAATTATTATGTTGTGTTCAGCTAAAATACATACATCTCTGTTCTGTGTGTATACTTTGATGGCCGTATATGTGCCTAGTGTCTATTTGTAATCATTGTGGAGGCATTAGGGGAGAAAATGAAGGCAAGCATGCTTGACCGAAATTCCGGGCGGTAACCATATGTATCGTCCGATAGCATCATCATCGTGATGTTGATGAGCTCCATCCAATTTAATCAAGATAACCAAAGCCAATCAAATCATGCCTACCTGGATCAAACTTAATTAAAGTCATCTAGGATGCCAACAACTGCCTCAATGTGAATGTTTCTATCTGCTATGCACTTCCTCAAATCATATATTAGTGCTATTCTCTAGCAATATAAGGTAGGTAAAATAAATTTCTCTATAATTCATGTCGAGGTCTTTGTCTATGATGATGAGGATGAAAACACCACCGAAGCACTTAACTTTTAATCATAATCATACTGCATAATATATGATATAAATTGTATATTTAGACAAGAGGCATCAACTAAACAGACTTCGTTTGCCAGTTATAGTTGATCAACCAATCTGTATGAACCAGTAAATGAAGATATATAAGGCACACAGATATGGTATATCTATTTTCCAAAATGCGACCAATGCGGGGTGCTCAGTGTTGATAAAGTTAAGTAAGTCAAAGCTCACACATGAATATTATTACAATCTAGGCTACTCGCTCGAAGCTATGTGTAGGTAAGGTAATAAGCTGATAAATGGGAGAAAGGTGACCCGATAGTACGTGTACACCATGGTGTAGCCACTACCACCTTAATTAACCTGTAATGAGTTGACATAATTAAAGCCTTTTGGCTCTATACTCACTCTACCCAACTCATCTTTTCTCTTCCTGGCTATCTCATTTGTGATCTATCTGTCCTTCCTTACACAAGTACCATATAATAAAAATATTATGTAGTTTATAATTACTATTTTATGAAATGATTAGACTTGGGTTTGAACTCAAGTATCCCTCAAGTCTTTATAGATATGCGAATAGCTCTAATAGGAAAATATAGACTTATCATAATATGGAGGGATGATGAAAATCAGATATTACGCTTACGCTTTGTACTCATCTATATTATTAGCTAAAACCGCAACTTTTTGTCGAGTTCACACTGCCGTATATTGGATTAAACGTATGTTTCGCGCAGTGCTTGAGAATTTACGGAATCGGTAAAAGTTTAGAGTTATCCAGTTTTCCCTTGATTTAGATTATAGAATATGCTTCTAAAGGTTTATATAATGGCTGCAACATTTATTCACACAAGTGCATAAATAAATCCATACTTTCCAATATGTATGTATTATAGAGACGCTTTATCTAAAAGTTACTTCCTGTGGCACGTGGGGATTAATGTAGAGTATAATACATGTATCTGCTATATTTATATCAAAAAGGATGAAATGAAATTTATGTTTAATATAATATGCAGACATATGCATAGATGATGGAAGACCGTATCAAGTAAATGCGAAAAGAGAGAGCGGCAAGGAAAACAACAACAGTGCAAAGATGAAGCGTTGTAATGTAATTCGCAATCGCTAAAAACTCTTTGTGAAAATTAAGGCTTAATTAAAGCTCTCAAAAATTTATAAACTCGACTGATTAAACGGTTCATTATTTAATAGAGTTGGTGCTTGATTAAAAAAGAGGATTAGAAAGGAATAATTTCATCAGCCAAGCAGGTAGCAGTGAGGAAACCCTAGCATAGGAAAAGCCGACAACCGACTGAAAAGCTATGCCGGCTGGCTCTCTACTACATTTAGTTTATCTGCTGATGATGATTCTGTTTGGAATGTGCAATACCTTTAGAACATTCATGATTCATTCTTGTGTAATTTGGATTGCAACTTGTGCCAAGAAGAGGAAAAAGGATGTTAAAAGAAGAGGAACTACTTTTCCACGATTTACTATTTACAATCCCGTGGAAAACAACATTCATATACATACATTCATGCATTCGTGTACATATGTGCATACATTATATGGTTATTGGGGTATGCTACAAAAATATTTATATAACACCATGATTTAACACTACGAAGTCCATGCATATAAGAATAATCTTGCATTAAGTGTAGCAGTTGGGTTATGGATAGACAGGACTTTTAGAAACCCAGAGTGGTAAATTCACTCGCCCTCTCTCCTGCCCATGAAGAATGATGGTATGAGTTAGAGCAGAGTAGAGAGTCAATTGTCCACGACGGCACATACAACTTACTGTTCTATAAATGAATCTTAAAATAAAAACTGTCTTACAGTTGTTGGTCGTACAGGTATGTGTTCGTAGGAAACTTAAATGGAAGGAAAATGGCTTCTTTGCTCTGCTCGCAGTTTCTCACTCCAACAAGCCACCACACCACTGCCACCACTGCACTGCATCATCATATGCATCACACATTATTCAACTAACCAAACATACAAACAGCCTTGCCATACCAGCCAGACGAGGAACCAAAACCAGCATCAGCAGGCTCAACAAGGCTTCAAGACCCGTAATTAAAACTGATTAAAATTTAATGATTTATTCGACCAAGTTGAGCACAGATGTTTATGACAGTAGTAGGGAGTAACCCTTTAAGTTGCATGAGGAAGGACCTCTCGCTCTTCAAAGGTGCACACATATTATGTATATACTTTACAGTTTTGTTTTGTGCAGATATATAAAAAATGCTTTATATGCCTACATAGTAATTTAAGAATAGGTTCCTCTCTCAGTTCATTTCTCATATTTACTAAAATATTCACAATTACAATCTTGATTTTAGGTAATATTTTAAATATTAAAAAATTAATGAGAGAAAGATAGGTAGAGGGATGCCAATTTCCTACCACCATATTAAACAGATGGGTTATTAATTATTTTCGTGATATTTTGTTGTTTCGTTCAATTTTCTGATTTAATAATCTACAGCTTCATGAAAAAAGAAAATCATTTATTAATATTTTGATAGATGCTTCAACAACAGAAGGGATAAACTTTATTTGTATTTGTGTTTATACACAATACTTATTTCATTTCTCTCCGTAGACGTCGCAAGCTATTCGCAAGGGAAAGACGAAGGAGTTACTGGTACAGCACGAATTATTGTTGTACCAGAATATAAATACGTGAAGAGAAGAAACATATTTAGAAAATGGTTACCGATTTTAGGCTGAACCTTTTTCATAAAGTTGCCCACAAAAAGTTTCCTTCGTGTATGCATCGCTCCGTTGGAGAAAGGAAGGATGGTTATATTGCTATGTAATTAGAGACGATTACAGCTTTCATTATTAACGACGGAATTTCTAGGTGCTGCCTATGTGATTCAAACTAAATTATATTACAAATACGATTCCTTCTTTTTCTGATTTTGCTTCAAGCTATTTCTGGAATAGTGACTTTGATGTATGGACAGTCAGGCTGTAATGGCAAAGCAAGAGGAAGAGCCATGTATGCGGTCTTTTAGAGCGACATAATAATATATCTCTATACTGGAAGATGACTGATGGACTGACTTGTTTTTATGAGTAAGGGAGAGTGAGATAGCTAGCATTATATAAAGCTTGCCGAATATAATTTTATGGTGTAGTTTTGAGTACACATCACTGAAGCCAGTAATTATAATGATTTACAGTCAAATCGTAATTATCCAAACGAATCTTAATAATTTATGAGAATTGATTTGCCAAACAGATAAACTTTTCTGGTCAGGTTTTAGCAGAAAATTTTATATCCGAAACCCATTGGATTTGGGTTCACATGTTAGGTTGAGGTTGACCACAATTTCTGTAATATGTAATGTAATATTGGATGCCCGATGCATATATATATACTCCATTCCATCCATTCTACTAACCGAAACGAGAACATTATGACGAAATCAGTGAATCCTCCCTCATTTTAAATATTCACAAATCGTATATTTTATTAGTATTTCGACAGTAGGAAACAGCTAAACTTCTCATTTCCTACTGACATTGCATGACAAGAATGATAAGGGTATGAATATAAAAATTAATGCATGTATGAAATACGAAGAAAATATTATATAGTTGGCAATATTGCTAAATTAATTAATTTACAATCCAACCTGTCTCTCATTGCAAAGTAGCTAACGAACCAATGATTTCTCCTCGATAAAATATTTTAACACAATGTGGTATATTTGTATTGTAATATGAATAATGGGAAAATTTATTATTTTCAATACTTTCGGCTTGTAGAAAACTGGTTATTTGTCAAGTTAAAATTTAATATGGGATCCTGCCTGACCGTCTAGTTAGTGCACAACTTTGATAATTTTACCAGATTTGATAGACCTTTGCATTTTGACATCATCCAATTTTAAATTAACGGGTTGACATATGGGAAGGAACGATCGTTCTATTTAAGTAGACTACGTCATGATGGAAAATGACACTCACCTGCAAAACAAAAAATTAGATAGAAACTATTCAATGATGATTAAATGCAAACAACGCATAGAAATCATGTTCTATTTTTGGTTTCATAAGCCAAGCCAAATGCCTTTGATGTAATGTAACACTCATTCAAAATATTTCCTCTGGCTAAAATTAACATTTCTGGACAAGAGACCGATATGAACTGTTCAGCAATACATGTTTACTGCAACAAAAACGCTACTTGGATAGCCGTGTTTCTGCTTTAAACGTATTTCTAAATGGTATATTTTTGCATTGTACATATTATGTATATGGTGCAGGAAGACAGCAGTAAAAATGGTTAACTATCCGTAACTGTAAACAATATACTTTTAATAGCTTTTCTTCTTGAATTGTTATAGAATACCTATATGTAATAATATGCCATACGCACTCGGTATAGCTTTTATTATCCTTTTGCAAGTGAAAAAAAATTACCAACCACCGCCACCAAGAAGATGAAATGTTTGTTTATATTTTTGCAGCTACTAAGCATTCAAATGATAACTTGTACCCATTTCTGACAATAGGAAGCAAGAACTATAAAAACTGGCTACCAGACTCAAAAGACCATTTTATGATGCTTGTTGCTTACTACGAGCAAACTGTCCACTGTTTACAAGTCTTATAATATTATGCTTTTTGAACAATGCAGCTTATTCATTATCATGATGATAACATGACTCCAGTTCAGTCATGTATGTCAGTTGTAAAAGGAAGCGTCAAATCAGATTATATAAGATGATGAAAACGCCAACAAACGAGCACGCATTCATTGCAGTTTAATATGTTATATTGGCCAACATCGCCGAAAGAGATTATTTTCTTGTTGCTGTGAACTTCTTGCATTCCTTTATAATAAGCAAATTTCTCGCAAGAAGCCATAATGCTTGTAATATTTTGTTCATAACCAAACCCGATTTTGTGTATTTTGTTCAAGTTTCCTAAGAAAATAATATTAACAAACCTGGACATACAGGGAGTTCTCCGTGCTTGCCATGTTATATGTATGCGTATGTTTAGTAATTCGAGCAAATCGTGAAGAAGTTAGGAAAAGAGTAAGCATTTATGGATGTAACAAGAGTGCACATAATATTTATTTGTATAAATATATGTATAATGGAAATGGATCGTATTTTTCAGATGAGTGATCAAAGATGAAAAAGAGTTATATTCAATGTAGACATGTCCTAATACAAGTATTATGAAGAAATGTTAAAAAGTTAAATAGCTATAAGGTGCATTGTAATGCTACTGTTATATGTACACACAACAGAACAAGTAAAAGGGACTTTTGTTGGCAAAATACGAAGAGTAAGCAGGAAGAAAGGGAAAACTTGTGATTCAAAAAAATGGTCGACAAGCACAGGCAAACTTATGAATTCTGAGAGATGTATTCAGCTGCTGCTACTACTCTGGCTACTGCTGTTACTTATTGCTGAACTAGTTGCCTTTTTACTTCTTTTATAATATGTTTCGTACCACTGCAAAAGGAAGAAGGCATGTCATGCAATAATTCGATACACAGAGTATACATTGCATTACATATTGGCTCGTTTTTGCCGTCTGCGTCTTTTCCCGACTGATAGGCACACACATATATATAAGCGTGCATCCAGTAAAAGAGTATTTATCCTCAAGAAATATTACTATTTACAATTTACAATTCTCATAAATTCTAGCTATAAAGATTCCGTGAGCCCTCCTTGGGTTTATGGGACCCGCGTGTGCTCACAGTGATGCAATAAAATCCCTATATTATATTATCAAAATTGTATTTATTAAAATTTAATAAGTTCTTCTTCTCTTTGTGAGCAAGCATCACAAAATCGGAAAAGTACAAGACGCTAAAGCCAGTCTTGTGCCTTCAAGCTACAACAAACAGTATTAGAAGAGGACTATTACTAGCTAGCAATGCTAGCCTAGCATCAATAATACCGACTGAGCATTTGTATGTACAAGATTTGTTCGAATATAATATTTTTTGTACCAATACTCCCAGAAATATACATATTTTAATACCTTTAACCATACGCTTCACAAGCGGCATATTATCATGCAGGCACCAACACATAATAATGCCAAAGGATCCGATCCACAAGAAGTCATATATCGCATATTGCCAGAAGCGACAAGTCAAACTAGCCTTGAAAGCCAGCACCGAATATTATATACGTGTTGGTCTTATATTGTGTCTAAAAGTAATACTCATATAAATATATACATTAGAAAAGTACACAAATACTTATATCATGTTGTCCTCTGTCCTTTTGAAAGCCTTTGAGTTCTTTTCATACACCTTCACCAACAACAAGAACCGGATGGCACGCAGAAAACATTGGAACTTGAGCGGTAACACTGCATATGATGACACTATGATACCCATTTTACTTTTAGCTCTCAACACCCAGAAATGTATGTTGGTGTACAACAAGTGATCCGAAACGAAATTGTGGTTGTTTTATGTATGGGACATACCTACATGTAAGTGAATATAACGGGCGGTGTTTGCTTGGAAAAGTGATTTCCAATGTTTCAGTGATATAAAATACAACAAGTGATCAGAAACGAAATTGTGGTTGTTTTATGTATGGGACATACCTACATGTAAGTGAATATAACGGGCGGTGTTTGCTTGGAAAAGTGATTTCCAATGTTTCAGTGATATAAAATCTTGAAAAGTACATGTGTATTTAGGTAGCTAATGCAGTGGGATCATTATTATTTCCCTCATGACAATCGTACAATCTTTGTATATTATAACCGCTCTACTACTCCTTCAGAAAAAAACTATCACGATATCTTTTCAGGCCAATGGATTTATTTTTAGAGAACAAATCACCTTTGACTCTTTTTCTTCATAAAAGGTCAGGTAGGATATATGGCTACCATTGTATTGTATTATGGCAAACAATGAACTTCATCAAACCAAATCCTTATTATTTTCATAGTTAAACTATTTTTGTTAATTTTACTTTGAAACATGTTTATTATATTCATTAATTAGGAACATTGTTATTGTAATAATAGTCTGAGCATGACTTTTTACTGCCTTTTAAAAATCTTCAGTTTCTCAAGGGCATAAAATTCAGAAATAAAATGCAATTACTGGCATTATTGGTTACGATAAACTGTGTTATATTATCGTGATCAATCAACAGTACAGATAACGAGCCGTCTTTGATTTAAACGATCGTCGAATGATTTTCTTAGATTAAATAAATTGTTTTTTAAAAAACTTTCTTCATGAAGACGGAACGACGATATTCCCCTCTCGTGTTTCTGAAAAACACACTAAATCATTATGATACCACTCTTGCTGATTAGCAAAAATAGACAATGAATTTAATGCGATGTATTTATTACTTGCAACATGATTTTTCATGCAGTTCGTTTAATGATTATTGAACATTAAAACATGATTTTCCACTGAAGAAGTAAACTCATTAAAATGTCAGTGTTTTCGCCTCTTTAATATTTCTCTATTTACCGCTACAAAGCAATATAAATTTGAATGATCATTTGAAACAACAAAGTAGGCTTGTTAATGGACATTTAAAAATTGCAGTTTTTTAACCATATAAAATCATGTACATGCATAAGCCCGTATCATAGCCAAACTTTGTCTTTAACCGAAACGTTCTCTCGTAATTTTTATTTATTTAAATACAAAATCCGGGTGTGAACGAAAATGCTACCATTTTTAGACGTTAATTACACTCTTCTTGTTTGCTGGCACATAAAAAGGTATAGAAAATCATGTTAGTATTCATGATCATTATTATCATATCCATTTAAAACAATGTGGGCAATTGCCATATAATATACGCAAATAATATAAATGATTACTGCTAATAAAAGAGCAAAAACGAACAGTCACTTAAATAACATTTTACCCATTGTTAATTCCATTACACTCATTATACTTGTCTTCATAATCTGCAATGAACAATAACCATTCGTTAGTGATCCATTCCATTCCTCCAATACATGTTAGAAAATCAGTTCGCAGTTTGTATTTACTTGAATGCGTCCGAGAATAGGGATGCATACAAAGTTAACTAAATGGTAACGTATCGTTTCATCATTATTTTTCGAAGGATGAAGCAGCATATTATATCTAGGTATACATTCAGTTCATTT
This sequence comes from Coecobrya sp. COE2, assembly GCA_027743765.1. Lineage (NCBI taxonomy): Eukaryota > Metazoa > Arthropoda > Collembola > Entomobryomorpha > Entomobryidae > Coecobrya > Coecobrya sp. COE2. The sequence continues at coordinate 10,722 of JAHZMV010000581.1, forward strand.
ACGGTCGTCGTGCAATTTTAATAGTTGGTGTAATAGTGCAAAAAATATTAACATTTTAATTGTCAATTTTACACGAGAATAATAAATAATTAGTAAAAAACTGGTCAGCCCTTCCTATATAATACGATGATGACGCGAATGATGATAATGATGTCTGTTGTTTGTTGAAAATAATTGAAATACAATTTTCAAAGACCAAAAAACAAGAAGGCTCCTGATAATGTAAAAACAACATAATATCATTTTTTTAAAGTATGGTACCTTTAAATTCTTAAACACATACAGAGTGTAATGTCGGTATCGCAAGATCATCCTCATCATTATGCATAAAAAATATTAAAAGATGTAAAGCGATACCTTAGTCACTTTTTCTTGCATGACAATACTATTTGACATGTAAATGTGTACATGCACGTAGTGGCACGGCAGAGAAATGAGTAAAATATATAATAACAATAATAATAATAAACAAGGTGATTATTACTACATTGTGTTCCTTTGCACGTAAATCGTTAGACAGTTAATTAAAATGAAAGGAGAAGATGATGAGGATGAGATGAGGGAAAGCTCTAAAACACGTACGAAGAAGGTATAATATTCTTCTCCCGATTGTAAGTAATATAATACGAGCACACACATTATTATTGTTGCATTATCGGCAAGCAAAAGGTAGTAACCGTGCCAGAGCAGTCTCATTACCACAACATTCATCAGGCATCACATTATCATTATTATTCAACTTTCCTCCTTTCAATCATCATAAAGCAGCTATATTACAGTCGATGCAAGCAATACTGGGATAAGGTGCCTTTAGATTATCGCTTTTATGTATCGAAAAGGATCGCAAATGAAAAGGACCATTTGGTGATCACGGTTGATTGTTTTATTATTGCTTCTACAAAGACGACTTTTAATGACTTGATACCAATACAAAGACAGCTCACCGTACCTACCTGCGACGATGTTTGTTAGTCTGTCTAGATACATGTACATAAATATCTACTGCATATAAAGGATAGATATTAACACGTCTTTAAAATACACACCTTTTATGCCAACTATCATAATGCCTTTTCCGTGTAATAAATAGCAAAGTATTTCAAAGAAAGATACATACAAAGTACTTTAATTGACGGCGGGTAAAGTAATTGGAGTCTTATAGTCTATCTGGGTTTACATTTTTATGTGCAATGCTTGAGATAAGGGAACATAAACAGTCTTCAAAAGGTGTTTTAATATTATAATCTTAAATATCCGGAATTTTCTCATCACGAATATTTTCTGAGAAACGCGTTTAATGCCGCATCATAAAAATAAAAATAGCTTGTTACATTAAAGTATATAGGCATAAGCATATTTTACCTATATGGAATTTTGATTGCCAACCTATTCATTCACCTACGCATGCATATTGAATACATTCTATGTACCTATTATGCATCATGCACCTGACGATTTAATGTAGTTTGAAAATGTATACTGTAACTCTTTCTACTTAGCGATCCAGATTCATAAATATTCGAAATTTTAATACAAATCCTGATCGGTGAATATTCAGATTTGAATGCTGTCATGCACATTTTTTGGTTTGATTTTCTATTCAGATGTTCTGAAGGCAGTATATTATCCATCTTATTCATTGAATGCACTGATAATAATAATTAGTTTCTTAGCCCAAAGTATTAGCATACATAGATGTACCCATGTTTTTCCGGTCGTCTTAGCCAAAGCCAAAAAATCAATTTTTATTATTAAAAAATAAAAGCTATGCGCGAGGTCTTTCATGAGTCACATGCTAATTAATATACTTTATTGCCAATTCGATTGAATGAGTGATGCAATTCTATAGATCAGGTCTATACAAGTCTGATCATCTACCGCTATCGTTAGTGCTTTTTCTTTGCAGTAATGAATTCTATCCATCAGAACGGACCCCTCCTAATGAAATGCCAAAGAGGAGTGAACTGAGGAAATTTGCAATTGATGAAAACAATGTTCACAGTCACTTACACTTATTGTTACCACTGCACTAAAATGTAAACCATTGAGGTCCGGTCCTCTGCCTCTCTTTGGCCAGCTTTATAATATTATCTCTCCTTAATGATCATATTTGTGCGAGCTGATTGTAATAAAAAGTAAACTGAATTCATCTTGGGGAAGGCAAGTGCACAGTTTGAGATTTATAAAGACAGGAACAGGTTTCCTTTTAATTTCAAGACTCCTTTATCGCGTTACTCTTCTCATTATATTCTGCTCTGTTTATATATTATTCGCTCAATATGCACAAAATCTTACCTATAAGTATAGATACTCCATCCATACTACTATTAGCAAGCACTCTGTGTCTAATCCATAATGATGATATAGTAGAGAGATACGGTTTACCATTATTATGATTTTATTACTGTTTTTACTCCCTTATATTTTAATACATTCTACCATATCGCCATCATCATCAAATCATCAGCGTAAGCTTTCAGTCAGTAAGTTCTCAATTTTGATGACTTGTGCTCTGCATAAAACTGTGGCTGCGTTATAGTTTCTTCTTGTGCTCAAGTTGAACCATCAACATCATTCTTTTATGCTCTTCTAGTTGTTTGTGAGGAGTTGCAATGGGTGTAACTTTTAATTGGATGTGCATTTATTTATCACTGTCAATGGCCAACTAACCTGGCCATGCATAACTTGAAGAGAATGAAGCCGGTCGGCTGAACGGAGAAATGAAGCGCTATCTTTTTCTTTCATTATAACGACAATAGGGAAGAGGGAGAAGAAAATTGTTAACTCCTACAGTAACCCATCACATATCATCTTTGCGCAATAATAAGAATACCTAATATACGAGGCAAAGTGAACTCATCAGAATGCTCATTAATGAACAGAGAAATAATACTTCGGATTTTTCATGGCCATCATCATCAGATATGATATACTATCATCCTTATAATCTTCCAAAACGCTCATGCAAATCTACACTGCAGTAATAATTGGTAATTGCAACAAGATAATATATACTCTTCGAAATGGGCATGATGATGGTCATAATCATGAAATGTGTTCACTGAAGAAACACATTTAAAAATAAAATGTATCTTCTTATCCCCAGATTGATACATATGCGCACTACAGAAAAGAAACATCTGCCTAAGGTTAAAGAAAAACCTGCAATTATTGCAAAATGTGATTTAACCGTTGGCCAAACGGCAAATCATGCTACTTTTATGAGAAAATATGCGCACAAAAAGTTGTTATATGTTTCTACGTTTATACTCTACACAGAAAAGAGATGCACATAAGCGAGTAATTTTGTATGCGACTCCTCTGCTTGTAAAATAATTCAAGTCTTCCAAGCTCCATTTCGATTCCATAAGTCATAAGCTAAAAAGAAAACTGCCGAAAATTGATTTACATGAATAAGTAATGAAAACCACACGATGACACATAGGCACTCTTAATCTTGAAAGGGATGCAATAATATGTACTTGAACCAAGCTCAAACGTAAGAGAAAATTATAATATATGGCAAGTCAAGTGGGTAATAATATTAAAAGAACCACAAGCACGATCTGTTCTTTGGCACCACTATGATGATGACCACAGCTTTGCTCTTAATTCTAAAATGCAGTGCTTGGCTGTACTAAAAATTTGTCTCTAATAACTTTTCTGATTCACTGTCGAGCCCAAGGAGATGCATTTATGTATTCATAACAGGATTACTTGTGGCACAAAATATATGTACAACTCACTACTTTATCATTTTCTTATTAGCACTCTGCATCTACCACAAAAAATGGACGACCGAGTGAAATTGGTTATTTTGGAAAAGAGAAAGGAAAGAGAAAAACAAAGTAAAAAAGTACTAGGTACCTACCTACTACCTATCTACAAAGTATATGAATTGGGCTGATATGATGATTTTTTCTTAGCAAATAAGCTGATTGTATCAAATTTACGAGCTACACGGTGGCAATAAAGCTAATAAAAATCCGTAAATGGAGCAACCAGTTTCCTATTCTCTTCTCACTGAAAGAAAAAACTAATTTAATGATTTAAAACTGGAGTGCGAGTCAGAGGAGAGAGAGAGAAGAGGAGTTGCAATTTGAGATTTAATTAGTGGAAGAGAGATGAATTTTCCATGTCTGCTGATTAATGGCTCACGGAAGTTTCACAAGTACATACTATGATACAAGACCAAACCAGCGTAGCAGCACAAGTACACACTCAACTTTGTTATACGTCCTAACACTCTCTATTATACTAAACATTTTCTCAAAGCACATACAACGCTGCTAGATATACTTTGCACATTAGAGGCAGAGGTAGTCAGTACAGGAGTTATAATGGTGTAATAATTTAGCGTAATAAGAAAAGATAGCAATACTTCTTGTTCATCATCATATATCGTGTTGAGATGCATAACTAGCGCCTTTTGCATGTATTTCCCACTTGGTGTTATATAATAATATCAATTTTTCACACCAACTATAAGCTTCATTGCATTTTTCAATTCTCATTTCATTAGAACAAAAACCTATACTTTGTATAACAACTTTTGCGGATGGAGTAAGTACATAGGTATTAAACATTTCTCTTATATGCCATCTATAAACTTTTGTTTTCTTTATTAATGGAGGAAAATACGCGGTGCGATGATATCCAGCAATAATGGTATCAAATACGTTTTATATTTTATATACGTTCTCTGTATAGATATAAGGAGAACTTCTTGATATGATTGCTATAAATAATACTTTGCAAAATGTACTTAACATGCTCTAGTGTATTTTTCGTCGTGTGCGCTCAGAGTTTCTATGTACATTAGTACACTCAATTACAACCCTCCAAAAATAATCACTCAAAAGGAGAATAATAATATAATGAGGCAACGCTGTTCATTGTACAAGCATTCCGTTTCAATTTAATGAATAGCATGTTCGTTCAGAGAAAAGACAACAGCATAAAAAGTAATGGAAATTAATTAGTTCACATACACACATATTATTATGATAGTTTCTAGAAGTGCCATACAAAATATTATTAACTTTTATATTCAAAGGGGCAATGTATCATACATTTTTACAACAACATGCTTACATCATACTTCTCAACAATATGGGATAACGTACAAAAGGGATGCTATTAGTCAAAAGAAGTGCACAAAGCACACATTAACAAACAGTTCGGCTAAATTTGTGTGCACAGACAATAGAAGACAGCAAATAATATGAATGTGTGTGTGCTCGTAATGAACATTGTATAAGTTATGTGTGGTTGTTTGTAGCACTTGAAGGAGACGATGAAGAAAAGAGAAAATTAATAGCAAAGTTATATCATAAAGTGGGCATGGTTAAGCAGTCTATTGTTATTATATAAAGTACGTACTACAGATACATATACATTTTACCCGGTAGGAGCCTCTTTATTATAATTAAACGAGCTTGAAAAATAATCACATTTTATCTGAGAAAATTCCCTTATTATCCTTGTTCAAACACTTACTCATACACATGTACTCACCGTATAAATACCCATTTTTGTTCCTCTCTCTTTCTCTCAACCATCGTGTTTATCCACATTAGCGACACAACATTCTCATTGTCGTTGTTATTATATTCAAAGCAGTGCAATCAAATTATAGTTGTTTCACTGAGCTCGAGTGAATATTTAATTTAACGTAATCATAAAACCAACACAAACGCAAAATAACAAACGACAGCAATAGAATATCATGAAAATAATGCCATAAGTGCTGGATTTGGATTAAAAATGTTTGAGACAGACATGCCGGTCTCGAGATATCGAGGGAAAGAGAGAGAAGATATGCACAAATGCTTTCAAAAAGGTGAATAATAATAATGTTCTGTAAATGCGTCGCTAACATACATGTTTCGCTTATTTGTGGTCAATCCTGGTTTAATTAGTGTTCTTTTCAGCAATTACCACAATCACTTGAGTTGTTCTGCCATTATTTGCTATTTTTGCCCACTCATTCAGTCCTCTAGTTACCGTGTTATGACTGGTGATGTAACGTAATACGTAACGTGTACAGCTAGTAGGGAAGTATCAGACACTTTTCATTTATTAATCACATTTCGTTCTCTTTTGCTCTTCTCTTGTCCTCGGCTTCGCTTTTGTCTGTATTTTTACAACGACGGTGGACCCCTTTACAGGTAGGTAAGTAAAAGGAGTAATTGTGTATGTATACCTGGGTACATATTCGTGCGTTATATTATCACATGCCCATGATAAAATGCTCAGTTCCCATTTTTCCAATTATTGTGAATCTCTTCTAAACAATCGTGTTTTTTAATTAAGGATGCTTAATTGGACCTATTCTGTTAATGAGCTGTTGCACTTGAGCACAAACTGTTTGCATGCTTCGCTTGCTCGCTGACTACATAAGAGAGAGTACAGTGTTTGTGCGAGTAGAATTAGTGGTTGTTACGGCCATGAGTGTGCAGTGTGTAAGAGAGATAGAAAGAGAGAATAGCTTTACACTAT
>JAHZMV010000582.1:0-20063 GCA_027743765.1 Coecobrya sp. COE2
TGCTGCTTGGCATTCGATCCATCTCGTATAATATTTTTTTTCTCAGGAGCAGCACTACAGCCGTGACATTTTCTGAATATCATGGGCAATGATAATAAAAATAGTGTGTGTCATATGCCACAGCCAGCAAGACTGCTGCGTTGTCTGTATGCATAAATGTACATAATATATGTGTAATATATTTGAAGTGTCTAGATGTAACTAGGGAAAGGGAAAGCTGGATGGAGAAATGAGAAAAAGGATGATATGAATGCTGTTAGTATATAGCTGTTAGAAATACAATAATGCTCCCTGGTGAGCTTTTGTGCTGCAGCTTGCTGTGTATAAGAAGGAGAATTTGATTAGTGAGTAGAGGGAGATATGTAGAGGTAGTGAATTGGTTACTTTGATCGATTGATTGTGTTCTCTGTCCGTCTGCTCAAAATTATCATAAAGGCTTCCGACACTTTGTCATTTGCTATTGGTACAAGCGCAACTTTTATATATGTGGTTTTCATTTTCCATTATTTATTGACTCTTTGGAAAACTGGTGGAAGATTCCATTTGTGTACTAAGTAAGTATACATAAATAAGTGCCTATAAAATAAACCTATTTTATCTAGAAAGGTCGCCACACAACTAGAGGGAGAAAGTAGAGAGAAAGAGTAGAGCCTGGCTATCCTCTAATATCCCACTTGTGTGTCATCCTGTCTTGTGTATAAATCCTTGAAATTTCCTCTTGAACACACATTATCTTGACTTTCGCTACCACCACTCCATTTGCCTGTTACATAATAATAGTAGCTAGTTCTCTTCACTAGTGGCAGTAAGCAGTAGGTATTTTCTATATATATCCTATGTGACTTGAGGAGCACGTGACATATTAGATACAGGCAAGAGAGGAGTAAAGTAAAGTGGTGGAAAAGTGGAAGTGGTAATAATGAATAAATATTATCTCATTCCCATTCTTCTCGAAAGAGGAAGAACCATCATAGCTTCCTCCAAGACGACTAATAAAGGTAATAAAACACAAAGCGAAGTTTTCCACTCATTCTTCTCTTTCTGATGGGCTTACTGGCTTCTTGTTAAAACGCAAAAGGGAACATTTTCTAACTATTGGAATGAATGAACAAATGCAAACGGTAGCAGAAAAAAGTTTCAGGAAAGCTAAAGGAATTGATTTTATCTACTCCTCTGGGTTGATTATACTTGCCGGGCTTTTCGTTCTCAAGAAAATTATATGACGAAGAGAAAGTCTCCGCCTAAAAATAATAAATTTTCTTCTTGTGGGAAACTTTTTCTGGGAAAAACATTTTTTCTTACCGCAGCCAAATTATTGAGGACAGACACAAGGAGATAAATTTGCCAATATTTTTGGAGGACTTTTCTTCTGAGAAGTGTTTTTGTGTCAAGTAAAATTTGATCTGTAATTCCTTTAAAGATCCTCGAGAAAGGAGACTTGCTAGCTTAATTGGAGGATACATTTTTTCAAGACCTGGATCCCACGGACACGTGACCGTAGAAGAAATCAGTTAATATGTCGTATTCGACTTGACTGGAAGGAAGATGTGACGTGATTTGATGACGTCTTCCGTCCCTCAAAGGGAAAGCATTCTGAATCCTTTCTCTTTTCTACGTCAACTTTCTCTCTACTTATTGCTATATTGGTATAAACATACATGTTACGTGGTAGTAGGGTTTCGCTTGATTTCCTAATTTTCTATAGAATAAATTTCCACAACCTTCCGTTCCTATCCGTTTAATCTTCCATCTTTAATCATCAGGCATGGAAGAGGAGAAAGTCAGTTGAATGGACTTGGCTACATAAGCCGACTGGTTATGTAAATCTTGTTTGATGTTTATCCACTTCACTGGGTTGGCATGTCTGGGCTTATAATACTTTCTATCCGGATTTAGTATAAAAATATTTTAGGTCAGAAAGCACCACAACAACAAGCAACCAGGACAAGAAGAACGAAGGGAAAATAAGTGGATAATGAGCACGCTATACATATCCTTATCGGTAGATATTTTGCTCATGCTTCTTTCTCTCTTCTCTCGTGATAAATAATCCAATTCAGAGAGAATAATAGCCAGTTTCTATAATCTATTTTGATGTGTACTGCGTAGTTCTGACAGTACTGGAGGTAAATTAAGATTAAGAATTAATCTTGAGATTGGATAGGATGGATAACACAGTAATTATAATTTCACAAACACCAAAAGTCATATAGAAAAGTAGCGCCGTAAAAGAATTCGATGTTACAAAAATATTTCTTCCTTAAGATTTTTGTATTTGGACTGACACATGTACCTACGTACAAAAATGTTGTAAACTTATAATTAGTAGGCTATTATATGAATGCTGACAGACTGACAGAGGAAAACCTCTGCTCTTTCTCTAATCTCCAACTCAACATTTCTCTCTATTTTCTTCTGTTTACTTGCATGTCTCAACAACTTTCTCTTTTCACCTTTTTTGGCAACAAACTATATTGTAACTACGTAAAAATACGTACCTATGGAATATAATATAGCTCTTCTTTCCTCTAAAATTAACTCGACATTCTACAAATTTATTTGTTTCCCTTTTGATCTCCTCCTCTGCTTGTGCGTCCTTTCCCCATTTCGGACGAGTTCTCTCTATATTTCATTCATTTAAACCGTTTCTTGGAAAGTTTTCCTTCAACAAATTATATCCATGCTCATGCTCATTTTTTCCATCTTTCTCTCTCCTTGCGCATTTCCCATGTCCTTTAGCCTACGTCATACAAAATAAAATTCTCCATGAACAAGAAAACTGCTGCTGACGTAGATTATAATAAATGGTCAATAATAATAATCCTTTCCGGACGCGATGATTCGTCCTAGTATTTCCTTTTATTATTGCACGCAGTAAGGTTAAGATTGATAACATTTTGTTGTTGCTGTTGATAATAGCATCGTCGAGGCTGCCGCTATAAAATAATCAACTATTATTATTGTTATCATCAGACTGAAAATTGCACGCCACACACCAAAAATTTTCACGTGTGTTGTGTGGCCGTATAACGCGATCATCGTCGCAATAATCATGTGAAAGCATCATGCACTTTTTCCTCTTGTTGGCTTTTCTCCTCGACCTTTCTTCTTTCTCTAGTAGTAGTAGTCATAATACATATGTACTTTCACCATCAACCATGTCTATTGAATATTTGAAGGAAACACGCAAAAAACTGGTGGTGGTGAAAATGCGTTCCAAATATTATTGAAGCATCATTACTATGACTATGATGATGGAAAGGAATGCCATGAATTGAGTGCATGTTAGAAGCCCATCTACTATTTATTTTTCCTTGCATTCATACATTCTAGTTATTCTCTTGTTCTTTATTCTCCCTCTCTGCGCACAAAGTTTGGAATTTGGAATATTGTCTGTGTTATGGGCAAGGAAAGGATGATATAAAAATGGAAATTTCATTTGGTTAGTTAGGAGGAACAAAATATTTAGTGGAAAAAAGAGAGGAGAAATGAAGTTTGATATTAAAAATAGAAACGAAATGCGTGGTAAACAAGAGCAGAATAGTGGAGTCGAGTATGTTTTCTGTATACAAGTTTCAATCTTTTGTGTTGTGAGCGGTGGTGTTTTTTTCCTTTTGTTCTGAAAGCGAGGAAAAATATTGTATATAAAAGTGGAGGTTTAGTTATGAAATTGGCCGAGTTAGACATAAGATATATTGGTAGAGGTTTCCAAAAATATGCGTTCGTTTTTTAACACATTATATTGGATCAAATCCCTGGAGGCGTTCAGAAACTAATTAAAATCCCGAGAAGATTATGTAGAAACTTTATAATATTTCTTACTAGTTTGTACTCTAGAACTCTAGAAGAGAAAAATTGGCATGTAAATGTCAAACGCGAATGAGCAGCGTACTAATTCTGCAGTCAAAAATTTGTTAGCTTTTTACGGAATTCTTTCGTTTGTTTGTCTGATTGCAAAGTACAATCTGGTTGGAGAAGCAGAAAGATGAAAGGATGATTTTTTGATAAAGTACGAAATGTTCCATGAGTGAAGGCGGATTTGATGAACATCTAGCATGGCATGACATGATGTCATATTCGTGAGAGATGATGGATGGATAATAGTATAAAAAGTATAAAAAAGAATGTAATAAAACTTTGTTTTATTCCTTTGTCAGATCTGCCTTTATTACCACAAACAAGCAGTGTAACAGATAAAAGGAAAAAATGGGTGCGAATAATGTTTTGTAGTATATACACTAAATATTCGTCTATACTTATCACATGATATCAATACATGAATTTACGTGGAAGGTCATTATCATTTCGTACTATATACTTATAGCAGTTCTTAAATACATAAATATTAAACAATGGGCAAGGAAAAGAAGAAGTAAGCAGAAAATAATGCGTTGAAATGCATACATTTTTAAATGGCTGGTCTATTAGTAACGGCAATGGAAATATTAGAATGGTGACTTGGAAGATGACGGAAGAATAAAAATGTCAAACTTTTTTCTTTTGGATTTCATATTATCCAGTGTGATCTGGATCTAGCAAATTTGAAAGAATCATATTGTTAATATTTATATCGAAAACTTTTTTTCACAAGCAACTTGTGAAAAATAAGAGTAAATAAAACTGTACATAGAATCCAGTAGAATCCTAAAACAACCTTACGGCCCTGCTTTCACTTTTCACTAGACGACAACAACAAACAAAAGTCAACACAAATGTAGTATATAATAGGAAAAACACTGGTTATAAAGTCGATAGTCAAGGTTTTTGTGGCTTATAGAAGTTTCACCTTTCATATTATAGTTCACGGACTATATATTTTCCGTTTGATATACTAGCTTACTTCTGTTGTTTTCTCATGTGTTTGCCAACCGTTTTTCACAGTAAATAGCCTTAAGCGATCACCCAGCCAACTGAAAAAATATTACTTTTATTATTCCGGACTCGTGCAGGCTTACTCTTTTGTTGCGCGTGAAGATTTAAAGGTTAGCTCAAATCCCCGTCGTTTCAAAAGAGAGAAAAGTGGATATAGCCGCAGAAGGAAAATCACTTGTAAAAGATTCAGATAAAATTTATCCCGAAAAATATAGACAAGTTTGTTGTTTGCGTTATACACGCTTTCCGTTTTTACCCCTTAAAACTTTCCCCTGGAGAAAGATGTAGCAAAAGCATATTAATAAAAATATCTCCGACTACAAAGACAAGTAATGTTTGTGTGCGTAATATGAAAATGATTACTTTCTCTGTATGTTACGAGTTTAGAGGAAGTACAAAGTGAAAGGTTCAGACGCTTTCACCACTGTGAATACCCTTCCTGCTAAGTCTTTTGTTATTAGTAAGTATCATTACACATTATTATGATTATAGCATATAAGCTTATGCATGTCTCTGTTTTTCCTTTCACTACCTCCGGCAAGATGTTACCGTACTGAGTGAGTGCGGTGAAAGTAAAAGAATTTCCAGGGAAAAGAGACATGGCTATTTTGGCTCTGTAAAGATTATTTCTTTATCTCTACTAACGGGTAACAAAAATCCGACCAAAGTATCATATCATCTCTCTATTTCTTTTGAAGTGAAACCCACGCACGAAGGGAGAGAAATGTGTTGTTAGAATGGCAGATAAAATTTCTATTATTATTCTGTACTAAACATGGATTAAATGTAACGGTAATGATGATGACGACTCAGATGATTCTGATGATAAAACGAACGAGGAAAAGAAAGTAGGGTAGAGAGAACATGGAGAGAAAACAGTCTGGCATGCCATGTTGCTCTGTTGTGGCTTGGTTGACTGGCAGTAATCATTACTATTCTTCTCTCGCCTTTCGCATCGTCTCTCCTTCTCCCTCGCAAAAACCTCTCGAGTGTGTTTAGAAAGAGGATCATAGGATGATAAGCGTGTGGAGAAAGCATGACGGCGAAATGAATCCGGATTTTTAAGAGAAAGGGAGAGAGGCTACGATTTTGGTGAAAGGATAAAGGAAAAATGTGAGAGATGGAAGAGTAGCATGGCAATTTTGGTGGCATATTGAGCTACGTGAGGGGAATGTTATAAAATGAAGGAGGAAGCTTGTGGGAGGGATAAGGATGGAGGTAGATGGAAGGAGTAAACATTATGGAGGAGTTGAGGAAGCACTGCTCAAAGCAGAAAGAGATGCTGCACGGATGGAATGTTATTAGGAAATAAAACGGTGCAAATATTGGTGTAAATTCCGCTTTTAGCGAATTAAGCCGCTTGACAAACTCTCAAAACACTGCATCTATCCATCTATCTAGCTTATGTTCGTCTATTATTGCAAAAAAGTAGCTACGACGAAATCTGATACAATCTGTTTTTGCAGTGGGACTTAAAACACTTTTTGTCTATGACGTAATTTATTGTTCAGTTTATTATTCTGCGTTGGTGTGGTGGGTTTTATTATGGAAAAACAACATTCACGTACAAATATGTAGTTTTGTTTATAGTTGATATCAGCAGCAAATCCTGGAGAAGGTAAGGGGGTTCGCAGAAAATTATCTTATAAAGGCCACATAAAATTTTATCATAAAGGATAAATAAGGACACTCTTGAAAGAAGGGAAAAGTGTACTCTCACCCTCGGTGTAGTCAATGAAATCGCTACTTTTCTCATAAGACTCGCAAATAGGATGTGTTCATTATTAATTAGGTGGGCAAGGTTTCTCAGTGAAGAGAAAGTAAATGAAAGCAAAAGTGAGAGCAGATGTGAGAGATTTGCTTCAAGGGCTCAGAGATTAATGAAAAGTTTGCAGATTAAAGTTCCTATGAGATGAGTAGATAAAGTGAGGAGAAGGATGTGCGATATGTGGGAAAAGCTCTGTGATAATGGTCTTCTTATTACAAAAGGGTATCAAAGGGTTAATATAAAATGAGGCTGTAGAAGATAGCGGTGACGATGATAATGAAGATATGCATCTAATATTTTTCTTGTGATAATTTTTCCCTCTATCTAGTTTCAAGACTTCAAATCATATGCGGAGAACGGAACTCTGGAGGATAATCCAGTGTTGGAACGGAGCGTTTCTCTGTTTAACGGACTTTCTCAATGGATTCAGAGCGTTGTTCTCAACAGAGCGACACCAAGTCAGAGGGCAGATGTGATTGCCAAGTTTGTTCATGTGGCCAAGGTAAGCTGAATGCACCCTAATTTAATCTCTTTAAAGCTTCTCTACGTTAAACAAATAACTGGTCATTTCAATCTACACATAAATTTTCACTTTTTTCCATTTCCTAAAAAATCAAATGCTCTTCATGTATGTATTTTTAAAAATTGTTTGCGATTGTTGACGACAACTGTGACGTACGTGACGACAATGGCGTGCTATCATTTGATAACAAACTAAATTTTTTCCACTGTTATCATTATATCATGTTCATTAGGCGAAAGAGAAAACTTTTTAACAAATATATTTTTCTTTCTCTCAGCTCAAGTGTGCTATTATGTGAGCACTGGCGTGTAGATAATTGCTGTCATAATTACAATGCTAACGTTAGTAAAAGAGAAAGTAGAAAGGGGAAGAGAAAGGGAAAAGCTAATTAAAAACTTTAGCTACAATCTAATTTACGCTCCTGTGCCTCTTCACACCAATTCCACTGAACCGTGACAGCTCGTCGCAGTCGTCATAGCCCTTATAACATAACCCAGTGTAGAGAAAACATACGACACGCAATTGTAGTAGAACACGAATGTAGAGAAAGTAGCGGAAAAATATGCATGTCGGAATCATCATTGTCATTCATGACACAAGTACACAACCTTGTTAAACAGTGCTGGTAGCTTGAAAAAGAGAAAGTACTCATGCCTCTCTTGATTACATTTTTAATGAATTTCCGTTTCCTTTCTCTTTCCATCCCCACATTATACATTCGTTTCTACGAGGACACGCCTGATTACATGAGATGAAATGTATGGCGGTGCTTCCGTTTTTAGAATACCCTCGCGAAAAATAAAGAGAAACCCGAATACTTTCTATACTCATTACGATGAGTTACGTAACGAAGAAATTGTAAAATGGGATGCGTGAGAATGTAATTTGAGAGAGATCCAGAGAGAATAGAAAGTAAAACTTTCTCTCAGGTGATATCTTGATTATCATATCAAACATTGTGTCGCAGTGCTTTGTCAATGAAGCTGAGAGAGAAATCATTGCAACTTTCACCACCACAATTATTCCTGGATTAAGTACGCAGGGATGTGAAAGCACGGTGAAAGTAATAAAACCACAAAAACAACAACGTCGCAGTTGTTGTTGCTGTTGTAAAAAATGTAATGCGGAATTGTAAATGTGTGTACTTTTAAGCCGTCATGCTGTGCTGGTTGGTCAGCGTATATATTTACTACTGGGTCTGGTCAGTGAACCTGTGGATTTTTCTGATCAAATGGACGACACAACTNATAAAACCACAAAAACAACAACGTCGCAGTTGTTGTTGCTGTTGTAAAAAATGTAATGCGGAATTGTAAATGTGTGTACTTTTAAGCCATCATGCTGTGCTGGTTGGTCAGCGTATATATTTACTACTGGGTCTGGTCAGTGAACCTGTGGATTTTTCTGATGAAATGGACGACACAACTTTCACCATATTACAATTACTCCCGCTGGTTGTTTTTGTAATTTTGTAACTTGTTTTGACTTATCAGCTTTCATGAAATTTAAGACTTACTATTTGTTCGATACGATTTTCCACATGCGGGGGAGGTGGATTATTGTTACGTTCTCGTTCTCAATGGATAATATAAAGCTTATATAAACCTCCTCCCCCGCCACCCCCTCTAGCATTTTAATATTTTTTCTAATGAAGCTTTTCAACTTTTTTCCTAGACTTCTGCTGAGAAAGAAATGGCAGGGATTCTAGTAATTTATTCTGCTCAATCAAGTTTTCAAAATATTATGTCAGTCTATTTAACTTTCTTATGTAAGTAACGATAAAGAGAGGTGCTTGAATAACAACGATAATAAATTACGANTATAAAGCTTATATAAACCTCCTCCCCCGCCACCCCCTCTAGCATTTTAATATTTTTTCTAATGAAGCTTTTCAACTTTTTTCCTAGACTTCTGCTGAGAAAGAAATGGCAGGGATTCTAGTAATTTATTCTGCTCAATCAAGTTTTCAAAATATTATGTCAGTCTATTTAACTTTCTTATGTAAGTAACGATAAAGAGAGGTGCTTGAATAACAACGATAATAAATTACGATGGCCGTTTTCCATGATAAATGTTGTCGCCGGTCGCCAGCGGTCGGTCGTCGTCTCCGGAAAAGAAATGACATCTGTTTTTGACAACATATTTGAAGCGGCAGCAGCAATTCCAGCTTTCATCCTTTTTTCCGACGGAGAAAAAATGTCAGTCTTTAGAACTTCAAGCCAGTCATGAGAAAATTGAAAGGCGCAAAAAAGGAAAGAGAAGATTGAAAGGAAGGAGGGGGATGAAATGGTGATGGGGGAGGGGTGCTCTCTGATGATTTTGCTGATGAAGGAGCAGAAAAACAAGTTGCTTGCAAAACGCGATGAAAAAAACTTTTCAATAGTTTTCCCAGTGGGAGGGAAATAAATGAAATGGAGAAAGCACATTATATATTTTGAACAAAAAACAATTATTTATTGGCAAAGAATTACATCAATAGCACACCAGGGAAAATAATAATTGTTATTAAACTTCACTTGACAATTTCACGATACTTTTCTTGAAAATATTTTGCATTTTTACTTAAAAAATTCGACTATTGAAATGATGGATCTTGGGAGTAGTAGTAGTCGGTTTCATTGTTGCCTCCTCCAACAAAGTCATTTGAATGGGCATATTTGCCAATGTAGTATTCACGAATTTTCTCCTCCACATTTTCCTCCTTGTGTTGTTGATGACCGTTACCTATTCCAAGGATTTTCCCGTTGACACGCTCATTTGCCAAGAGTTCACATTGAGTTTGTTTTAATTTGGCGATCTCCTCGTGGGACTCTCTGATTCTATCGGTGAGAACCTTGCCTTCCTGGTGCATGGCCAGCTCAAGATGTTTGTTCCGCTCCTGATGATAATCCAGCTTCATTTGAACATCGTTTAGACTGGCGACTAATATCCGGTTGTCTTCCCAAAGCTGTTCATTCTCCTGACGTAATTTTTTGTTTTCTTCTTCAAGTTTACTTGGAGGTAGATTTCCTACTTGATGGATGCTTGGATTATTGGCGTTTATTTGCTCCATCATGTTCCTTCGAGAAACTTGGCGTTGAGGATGAGAAGATTGAAGGTGATGGAGTTGGTTAGTAGAAGTTGACTTCTTTTGATAAAGTTGAGGTGGTTCTTTCAACGTCGGAATGCTGCTGAGTTTTCTGGTGGCAGCCAGGAGTTTGGGTTCTCCTTTAGCTCCCCCAGCTGCGGAGGATGATGATGAGGCGATGATGGTGTCTAGCTGGGATCGCTTTTGGTCTGTACCCAGCTTCCGACTGCTTCCCGATCTAGACGGACTGGCACGAGAAAAGAGCTCCACAATTTGCGAGTGCCTCTTGCTCAAAGATGACTTTAAAAATTAAAGAAGCGAAATCCAACATTTTAAACTTTCATCGTCATAAAAACTAAATTAAATGCCTTGTATACTACTTTAAAAAATTGTTTGTACCTTAACTCGTTGTAAAGTTAGACTACCACGCTTACTCAATGGTTTCCCCACAACCGCAGCCCCGCGTTCCTCTGTTTCCTCTTCCACTGCAGGCGGAATTGTGGATCCTAAGTCCAATGTATTGAAGTCCCCCTTCCCCTCATCCCCTTCGTTTTCAGCAGCAGTGACCTGTGAGATCAGGTCGAGGTCACCCTTGTCATTAAAATGAACAGGAAATTTATTGGAGGGGGACGCAGGCGTACTTGCTCTCACGGGCCCACTCATTGTATTTGTTTCACTCACTACCGGCTTTTTAAAATTGTGTATCACTGATCAACAATTAAATGGATATTTTTTTACTAAAAGTTACCCGTGAAATAAATAATAAGAGCAATTAAAAATGATAGAGTAGCATTCACTCAATCCAAATCACAGTTGAAATATTCCTTAACTTTTTACACTACCTGAGGAGTCTCAAATAAACACAGCACAGCTGACAAATGTTTTTTTTAATTACAACATTAATTTTGCTAATTTTAGTAACCTTGACGATTATTTAAGAATGGAAAATGCATAAATAAGTACTCTTAGTAAAATCCAGTGGCAATTGACTTGAATAACTAAAGAAAATTAGAAACTGCAATACAAAATAAATAAAAAACAGTCTGGGCCCAGAAGCCAATTTTACAGGGTTGCGCTCCAATACTTTCCAGGTCTCAATTTGTACTACATAATTTGGCATAAAAACGTCGTTAACCGTTGAAACAGGTTGTCTTTTGATGTTAAGTTTAGTGAAAAGAGCGTTGAAAAGTTGTCAAAAGAAATTTCTGGTTGTTTTTGCTTTCTCTGCTCTCATCCTTCTCCACCCATTATCCTGTGTGCTGGCTCATACACGAGGGAATTAAAATTGTTACGTGTGCCACTACTCGGCTACATTGAATAAATTACATAAAAGGAGTAGTGAATTGTGGCAGTTTCCATTTTCCCTTTCTTTCAACTAAACTCTTTTGCATTTAAACAAGTCTCGTCGTCCTGGTGCAGTATAATTTTGCAGAAAACTAACCGAGAGAAAAGCAATAAAAGTAAAGTGAAAGTGTGTTGACTGACTTGGTGGCGGCGTTGATGGTGGTGGCTAGTGGCAATGACAGTACTCATTATGGAATTCTGAGTAGTAGTGATGGTAGGAGACGAGCTAACAAAATTTATTTACTTGACTACTTTACATTTTCAAGTGTTCGGCTGTGAAAATGGTAATATGTTTTCCAGTTTGTAGAGAGAGAAGAGTGTGGGAAGAGAGATGAAAGGGAAAAAATGAAAGGAAGACGAGGATGAAGTGAGAAAGGAGAATTAAAACCGAGTTGAGATGGTACACGGCCGACGATAAGAGTAATATTGCGACGATGCTGATATATGGCAGCAAGTCAGTCTAGAGACAGGGATTTAAAAGTGGTGTGACTGGGCCAAGTTTTTAGATACTTGGTACACATTATAGAACTATGCTCCCTAGGTTGAAAACCTGTTTTAAATCTAATCCTAAATAGAACTTTTTATAAATGATTTCACTATCAGAATTTTCAAAAATAATATCCACCTTAATTCGGTGTAAATGCTAGAAACTGGAGGTACCAGGATTCAGTTTTAGTTCATGAGTCCAGACTGACATTTTATTATTCTATTCATCTCTTCCCCATCTCCACTTAACTACCTGCTTCCCTACACAAGTCTCATCATCAAGCTCATCATTTTGATTCTGTTTATCACTACCTCTGCTCCTTGTTCTACTTGAAATAAAGCAACTACACGGAATTGTCTTTTTTGTAGTTGTAACGTAAGTTGTTTCTTGGCTATTAAGGAATCCCATGTGATATCTTCGCGCATTCATTCATCCCGTCTTTCTATCTTTCTCCGCACAGACACAGCAAAACCAGGAGTAGGCTCATACAACTACAAGAGAAAGCAGAAGAAAGGGAACCAAGTCCTCCAGGAAAGATCAAGCAGACGTTGCCATCATTGTTCTAGCAAGAGAAGTAGGGAAAGTAGACTCACGCTTTTAGCACTCTTGTTGACATGATCATGAGATAGATAGAATGACACTGTATTGTTTTCTCCATGTAGCTGTTTGTATAGCCGTTATACATTGTAATTGTATTATTGTACATACAGTTAGAGTAAAAAGAGACGGGAAATGACTGCTACCTGGAGACTTTCTCTGGTAATTTTCTGGCCGTTTAAAACGAAAAGTAGTGTTTGGAGCCTCCTGCTGCTGAATAGTCAACATTTTACTGGCATGCTATACTTTACTACATGTCATGTATGTACTTTCAAGTGCACAAACATCTCAATAATAAAGTTACATAATATTGTATGTGTTATCACATAATATCCTATAGCGTGAGCAGGGTTGCGAAATGGTGGTAATTATTTACACAAATTATACATGGCTTAAATGATGAAACATTGAAATTAGGAAAGGTATAAATGTAACCAGTTGGCTGTGCATTAATATTTACCTAACTCTAGAAATTTTCCTTTAAGTTTTACATTTTTTACCATCGTTTACAATTCAGCAGTATTGACAACCCTGCTACAAAACTATTTTTACTCTAATATTAATTCGAGCACAAAATAAACATTTTTTGCAATGCAGAAATTTAAAATTGGGAACAACTGCGCAACCCTGGTTCGATTTGTTATACCAGCATAGCATCAGTACAACAGCTTGTTCTTTCTTCATCAGGTTTACATACATTTTCCTGCTCTTACATTTCACATAACATTTTATTATCAACATCATCATGCTCATCATCCCCAAGGATTTCTTTTTTATGAGCGAGTTATTTTCTCTTGTCCTTTCTCTTCTCTACGCTACACAAGCAACAACGACAACTCGGACCAACGACGACGACATTGTCGTTTATTTCTCTTCTTCTTCTTATCCTCCTTTATTTTCAACACAGCTTATGCATAAGCCTTTATCCGGCTTTACATAGCGGTCGGACCTTTTTTGCCTTTCTCCTGTCCTAGCTTTCACCGACAATAAAATTGTGTCTGTTTTTATCAGCCACCACCTTCAACACCAACAACAAAGGCAGCACAGAACAGCAGACGACGACTAACATAAATTTGCTTTCTTTCTCTCTCTCCCCGGGTAATCTGCTGCAGCATACAGTACGTACAAACACGACGAGTGTGTTTATCTTTTCAACTTTCACCAGCACTTGGTACTTGAGTGAAAGTACATAATGTAATGTCACTCTCTTTCCTTCGCATTCTCGTGTCATGTCACATTTCATTTTATACTTTATTTTTATTGCTAGTGTTGCTCTGCCAAGCTTGTTTTTGTGTGTGCGTGCATGTCATATTATTTATTATTAGCCCTTTTACGTCCAAATGTCCAACATGCAACCAGCTCACGCTCACTCAACCACGCTTTCCTTTTCTCTCTCTGATGATATGTGTTTAAACCGGCTTGTAAAATAATAAACGTGAAGGTTAAGTGTACAGTGTATACATTTTTTCAAAGTGAAAATTATGGTGAAAGCTCGTCCTGCCCAAAAAATTTGAATAGAAAATTTCCACACAATAAAAAGAAACTGGCTGTAAAATGATAGCTGGAAATTATTTGATTTTTTTGGGAAGGCAGACAGACAAATTTAGCTAAACCATGTAATATTTTTTGGCTTGTTTGAATTTTTTGTCTCTCATTTTCTTTCACTGTCATGTTCTGCGTCATCCGGGTGACAAGATCATCACTCGAACAAGTATTGGGAGTGTGAAAACAAAATGCGTCTTTTTTCTACAGCTGTTATATACTTCTTAAACTTGTATGTTTTCCCATTCTTTTTCATCTACTTTCTCCATTTTCTCTGTCACAAGAAGGACAACAACAATAAGAATAGTAATATAGCAGCAGCGACTGAGTAACAAGCACAAGAGATCTATTTTTAGAACCGGGCGAACGCTCTGCTCTATTTTTCGTTTTCATGCTTCCCTCAATAAATTAGCACTCACCCGGGAGTTTATATTTATTACGGTGAAAGCAAAAGGGAAAAGGACTATTCTCATGATAATGGCGGTGTGGTATACTACATATTTATAGCCGGTTGTATGGTAGGGAAAGGATTTACTTTTACTCCATTTTCTTGATCGTCATCATCTTGATGAGAATGAGGATATTGAAAGGGTGATACTGATAGTGAGAGAGAGTATGGGAAAGCGATTCCAACTTTTCCTTTGTTGTTCTCTCAGGTCTGATCTGGGCCACGTACTTGAAAAGGCAGAATGAAAGCAATAATGTGATTGTGTGAGAATCGAAGGGAAGACGGGGAATGAAATGAAATGAGGAGTGCTAAAATAACTGGAAATGGTGCGGACGAATTGGGCTTGGAATGGGAGCAGTTTATTTATAGCCAATTTTTTCCACCAAAAAATGTTACGGACGATCAAATACTACACCGCAATTTTTCAAATAGTGACATCATTGCATAGCTAAATATATTTATACCATCTGGTAAATTTAGAAAATGAACGGTATTACACGTTTTTATTTATAGCCTGCGGTTTCTGGAGGTTTCAAAGTAGAGCGCGAGTAAATCCCAATAAAAAAGAAGCAGCAGGATATATTCCGCAGAAACAAGATGTGATCAAGGCTTGTCTTGTGACGTGATGGAGAGAAGCTGCTGTGGAAATGGTACCAAATAATCTATAAAAAATCTAAATCGGGCTCCAAACTTTCTCCGAACTATTTTCTCTCCTGGAGGTAAAAATAGGATTTTTAGAGAAAGTAAAATGACACTAATGGCGATGCTGATGTGGAAATGAAAGGAAAATGGGAAATGAAAATACATGGAATAGCAAGCTATTTATAAGAAATATCTGTGCTATAATTTATATTTTGATTGAAAGATAAAAGGAAGTTTTTTTGATGAATTTCGGGAGTTTAAAATAGCCAGCAGAAAGAGCACACATGTATCCGCTAAGCTTTGAACTTGTTCAAACAGCTTGAAAAATCCGTGTGGGATGATGAATGAGAGTAAACGTGTGTATGTGGGATTAATGAAAGAATTAAGGATTAAAATTTTCCACCAACGTTCGCTATCCATTAGTTTGTTTGGAAAAATAGCTAAAATGACAAAAAATTTGTACCCAGTTAACTCAACTCATCAATTAAATAAAGCGTGACTTTCCCATTGGGTTAGAGCAAAAGAAAATAAACGAATGCCCTCTATAAAATACCCTTCATTTGAATGGGTATCCTAGCAACGCAGCGATAAAAAGTGATAAGGATATGTTGATAGAGCTTGGGAGATAGATGAGAAGGAACAAATCGGACGTTAGGAACCGTTACCAGGAGCGAGCAAGCAGGTTTTACTTTCGCTTGCTTTTTCTCTCTTTAACAAATAATGGTAATGGAATGCTTTTAAAAGCCGGAAAATAGTTTGTACAGTTTGTTTGCGACGACATATACAGTGCGCTTAAAATGGACGTCATCTTTTCAACTTTCATCCGAAAAAAAGACAGCATTATTACCATTGTTGTGTGAACCAGCTCATGTTATGCTGTCGTTCGTGAGAAAAAGTTTTTCTATATATTTTTCAACGTGCGGCTGCTATGGAAAATAAGGAAATTGTGTTCTTATATCATCATCATTTCAAAATAGCAGCTCGGTTTAGCTCTTTTGATGTTGCGTGCTTACGACTGGGAAAATTCGGTTGACGAAAAGTTGCTATTCTTCTGTTCAAGTGGGGAAATTTATTGTCAACCGAGAAAAGTTACAGCACAGCAGAGGTTACATAAAATACAGACTTCCATTTCCCGGATTTTTCATTTAAGTCTTTTACTTAAACAATATTCAGCGTTTTACCCGAGTAAGAATTACCCTTCATAAAAACCCGGGTAATTGCCCGATATTAGTAATGGTATAGAACTAGATGATAATAGCACTTCAAGTGGAAAACATCGCAGTTACCATGGATGAGTGAGTGACTGGCTTTTTACGGGGTTCAACGGACATCACCAAAATAATAATAAAATGTATGAGAGAGGAGATACTTTCACTCGTCTCTTTTGGTAGACAGCCGAGCAGGAAATTATATGCTAATGTGAAAGTGAAGGAAGGCAGGCAGTCGAGTGTTATTCGCTCATATGATGATTGGATCCGCAGTAAGCTCTACAGAGCTGTTTTTGTTTGCGAGTTTGTCACTTTTCTGTCACATAACAGGACCAACAAAACAAAGTGTTTTTCTAGCTGCTCTACACTTTACTTATTTAGCTGGCTCGTTTGCATTATCATTATCATGTCATGCCTTGTCGCGATTTTTGGGGAAAACAAACCCAAACAGAAAGCTTCCCTCTGAAAGTACTTCCAATTGTAAATATTATAATAATAAATAAATAAATTCTAACTAAATCAATTGTCACGTACCTTTACATATAGCAATAACAAAAAATGGATAAATATAAGGAAGGATAGATAGAGTTAAACTGATAAAGAAAATGGTTAAAAAGTAAACGATGAAGATGCGACCTGATTTAGATTAAAAAGTACAATAAAATTTTTAAAGAGTGGGCTATGGAATAAAACAGCAATTCCCAAGCTGGACAAATTGGACTTTTCCACCAGTTGGCCAACCTGTCAACTCTGATGTGTCGCTCAAAAATGTTTTTGACATATGCTGGTAGAATTGGGATAAGGATGATAATGATGATGGAAAGAAAAAACAAGCATGTCAGATCAGAATGGTGGTAGTAGAGTTTTTGCAGAGTTGCCTTATATTATCATTCGTGGAATTTCCATTAAAAATGATGTGAGCAGTCAGCAAGCCAACGGCATCATATTATCTGTTTCTTTGACGTTTTCTACAGCGATAATATGTGTGTCCCGATATCAACAATTTACCTGTTTCTAGTTTCCCTTACCACGATTGCGTTTTCATTTTTGTTGTATCTCTACTTTTTATTTTAAGACTGATCTTAAGTTGTGGAAAATGAAATAATGTTTTCATTTCCATTGTTATTTCTGGAAATATTTTTTTTAGCAAAGCAGCTAGTGCACAGGCTGTGCAGCATAGCGATGATTACAATTTTTAATCGGATCGTAGTACATTTCCAAGTAATGTGGACCTAGGTTAGTTTCTGAGATTAACCCAAAAGAAATTTCTTTGAATGTTCTCGACTCAGCAGTTTCTCCAAATATGGGAGAAACCTTTTAAATGTTACCTTTATATGGACTTATTATTATCTTTATTTTTATTCCAACAAACGGGAAAAGTCCACATAAGAAGAATTCTCAGTAAAACTACCATTCCAGGTTTGAATATTCATCGTCAGTGTCAGCAGTTCCAAGAGATTTTCTCTGGAGTCTACAGAAGCAAAAGTAGTAGATTTTTCTGGGAAAATGAATAGGACATCAATTTAACCTTCACACTTTTCTAATATGCTTTTCCGCTCGGCGCTCTACTCACTTCTTTTCTCTTTAAATCGTACTCATTGAAAAGGAAAAATAATAGGCTTTTTAGCTCTTTTCAGCTGCTCAGCTCACAAGGACTGTGTAGCCTCAATGTAGATAGTTCGTGAGCATACACAAGTACCTTTTTATTTTAAGTGGGGTAATCCATTTTCCTATGAGTTTTGCTGACAAGGTAAGCATTTAGGGTGCCCGTTCAAAAATATATAAATTAACGTTTTGATACAGAAAAGATCAAAATAATATTTTGATTCGTTTTTACTTAATTGAATTCAACACACAAGTAATTCTCCTTGCAAGGGTTAGTATATTGATTATAAAAATACACTTTTGCTATACCCGTCAAATGGTATAATGTGTAATATTTTTCAAATTGAATAGTACATTTTCATTTTCGCCAGTGAAAGTGATATAATAACTTGTAGTTAATAGGAGACTATGATCTTTATTCTACTTTGAAAATGATGATGCACTTTCTTCGCGTATTACCCAACTCCGTAAATGATAATGATGCCTGTGTAAATCGGTTTTGAATAATACCACCGCGACTAACAACGCTGGCTGGGTTGTGATCATAATAGTAAAGAGGCTTACGTGATCCACGCATTTACTCCTTTCTACTTTCCCCACAACCAATCCAATCCAACCAAATCCACTTTATATCTAGTTTACAATATTTACCTATTATATCAACCAGCATTGCAGAGCAGTATAACCTGAATAGCAGCATTTTTACAGCCAAATTTCGAGATTATCGAAAACTCTACGGCAGAGAGAAAGCTGTAAAGCTTAGATGAAAGTAGTACTTCTTTCTCCAAGACAAATTTTTCTCTAACAGTCATCTCTTGCCTTTTTAGAAAACCAGAGACACACTTTTCCAGCATGTCTCTTTGTCCTTGTACTTTCTCATCCTCCAACAAATATTTACCATTCTTCTCATTATCATCCGCTCAACAAACCAAATTGAATAGAACACCTTGCATTCCTCTTCCTTTCTCTCTCCTTACATTTTGTCCTGAGTAAATCCAAAGAGGGTCCATGGAACGTAATATAAAGCTAAAGAGTCAACGGGGCAACAAGAGATCCCATTAGAAATTATAACGTTCAAAGACTCAAATTATCTCCTGGGACGAAAATAATTAGATTGTTTATTCTTGTACGAAAAACTGGGTTGGTGTTGTTACATAGGGACCCAACTTATGCCACGCGGCTTCGCAACAGCAGTATTGCAACCTAATGTGATATGACAAGTTCGTTATTTCAGGTGCTGCGGAATTTCTTCCAGCATGAACTTAGCTGCATTGCGCCTTCACTGGAATAATTGTGAGACCAATGACCTCTAATTACTGGATGAAACACGTGGCCAGGGTCTAGCTTTTCCGTTTCGGTGATGAAACCTGATGAGCCCACCTACATTATGTCCTCCAAATCTAAACCGCAGTTAAAAACTGTACCACATAAATTACTCCCTGCTCCAATAATTATCAAAATAACTACAGTCACACTCAAATGAGTAGTTCTCACATTGCCCTCAGTTGAAGATAAACTGATTGATGATGACACATAGTACTAAAGTCAGAGTCAACAACTCTAAAGGCTCAAAAGACAACTAAATCAATTTGGATTTTTACATTAACGCTTTATTTTATTACAAACATTCGAACAAAAACCGACAACAAACAAGTTACATTTAAATTTATAAACAAACAAACAAACAAAAACTGACAACAAACAAGTAAGATTTAAGTTCAGCTTTAAAGATTTAAAATAAAGAAAACAAATTTTCCAAATTATTCAGTACATTTTCACTTTCTTCAGTGAGGTTAACCTTCTCATCACATTCTTCTGGGGGATGAAAAGGTTGGCTTGAAATTCCTTGACGGTAGGCTTGGCGCTTGAAGAATTCATCCTCGGCCTTTTTATTTAGAGTTTTTATACGAATCATAGTACGTGATCGAACGTAAAATTTTATAATATCTTCTGATATACA
>JAHZMV010000583.1:0-14435 GCA_027743765.1 Coecobrya sp. COE2
ACTACTTTGTCAAGCTAATTATAGTAATTATTGTTAAGTACAATTTAAAAAAAACATGAGTGTTTTGTTTGTCTGCCAATTAATAATGAACGAAAGGCCATAGACTTTTGCCTCCTATTATTATTGTGGAAAAGGAGATAAGCTTATCACTTTTGAAACTAAATCGAAAGTCACGCCTTTTAAAAACAAACATGTTGAGTGAGTTGATGAGTGAAATCATTTTAAATATATTAGAAATTAAGGGAAGCCGCGTCGTACTATAGGATGTACTATTTAATCAACAAACGTATCTGACATCAATGACTGATAATTAATAATGATATATACTTTTTCACAACACACATCATTACTCTATACGCATTATTGCTACATAAAAATATTTTATAGTAGATTTCAATATAATCTTAATTAAAGTTGTGAAATGTTATATTATCAAAGTTTTTTCACTACTGCATTTGTATAAGTAATCATGATGATAATGAATGTCAAGGGAGATAATTATTTTAATGGTTGTGTTTGTGTATGTCCAGTTTTGAGATTTAGTCAACGTGTCGGCGTAAAGAAGATGAAAGATGAAAAATTATTATATATTATGCCTAATTTAAAGAAATAAAGGTGATGAAAAGTTGTGGAGAAAATGTAAAACAAGTTTTTATTTCAAGTTTATTGTATATCAAAGGTTATCAATTAAGTTGGATATCCAAGATGACATCAGACTTCGTCGCCCATCCTCCCCGTCGTCTCTATGGTTGATAAAATAGTTAACTCTCACAATCGGAATGAGTATCGCTCCCACACAAAAGAAAGCCAGTGGAATAAGTACGGTGGGTATGATCACTGGCAAGTGAAGAATAAATAAGGCTATCACAACGAGATTGTTAATGATGGGGATGAGAGTCGTCGGCTCTCGTAGTTTTTGGATGGCTTGATCGAATGAATTAGGTGGCTGATCAAAGTCATGCGAATGATGTACTGCGTCAGCAGTCGCATCTTGGTTATCAGGCCTTTTTTTCTTTTCTTCTTTTGGAGGTTTCTGTTGTTCTTGGTTTTCCTTGGGAGCTTCCTTGGGTCCTTCTTCTTTGTTCGCTTCAGGAGCATTTTCTTGTCGTTTAGAAACCTGGAATTCTGGAAATTATTGTTAATGGTTACAACCTTAATTATGGCAATATGAAATTATGTATGTGAGTAGGGAGTAGTTTATTTTTACGTTGTGGATAACTGTCGAATGGATATGTTGATGAGCCGGGATTACTACTGATTCCCGTTCTTTTGGAAACTTGAGACTGGTGGGTGTAAAAACTATATCCATTATTGGTCGGCGGTGTAAAATAATTGTAATCTGTAAACTGTTGACCAGCAGCAGTATAGTAACCTGAATATGGGCCCTCTCCCTCTCTATAATAACCAGCATGACTATTGCTATCACTTGAAGTACAACTAACGTTTCCCAAATTTGTAACGGTCATTGCAACTATTATTGTCGCTGCAGTGAAAACGTAAGGTGATTTTGAAAGTAGGATGGAATTAGAGGTAATACGTAAAAACCTGAACACTTTCTTCATTTTGACTAGATGGATAGATAGAAGGATATTATGATATATGGAATAAAATATGTAATATTGGGGTGACGTGAGAAAAACGGTCACATTTTCTCTTCGTTACTTTTCTCTCTAGGAGTGTCGTCATCCATTGTTGCTCGAGGTATCTGCATCCATCGATACATATTATTTATGCCCTATGCAATTGAGAAACTGTAAAAGTACCCCAGATAAAAATTTACTGGATCGGATTGGTTTTTGGCACATATTTCATCTTGAATTGCGTCTCGATAGTCGGTGTAACTGATCACGAGTGTGCAAATTTATTTACATGTTTCTTTTGTTAAGCCTTGCATATGAACAGTGCGTGATCAATGGTCGTTACAGACGACATTGTTGCATTACTACACGGCTGATGGCACACGGCAAGTAAATGGACATTCACGTGAGTGACCGAAATTTTATAAAGCAGAGCTTTAAAATACTTGTAGCAGCCAATTATCACGTTCGCTGTTCCTGCTAATTGGCAACTTCTATGGAGTGTAAACTTTTTTCTTTAAACTCGGCACTTTCCTTGCGACACTCGTGTACTGTACATGTGAAGCAAAAGTGCTTGTAAATTACAAGCTGGCCTATAGGGTCATGAAATGAAGAACAAGAAACTATTTTTAA
This sequence comes from Coecobrya sp. COE2, assembly GCA_027743765.1. Taxonomy (NCBI): domain Eukaryota; kingdom Metazoa; phylum Arthropoda; class Collembola; order Entomobryomorpha; family Entomobryidae; genus Coecobrya; species Coecobrya sp. COE2. The sequence goes on from JAHZMV010000583.1 coordinate 2,211, forward strand.
ACATTTAACTTGTTAATTGTTACACCGCCTTTTTTGTCTGGTTCTTAAAGCGGAAGTAACGTTTATCGTTTATTCCATCTCTTTCATTCGACCTAGTAGCACGGATGCATATTGGCAAGAGTTTTTTATGGGGCGACTTGACACAATGATAAAGTAGGTAAAAAATGATTCTCTCTCATGTCATGAAACAAGCATTTTAGAATATAAGTCATCATTAAGTACTCCAACTTTTCTCATTTTCAATCCTTTCTTTTCTTAGAACCCAACTTTATAAAAAATATCTTTAACTTTTTTATTTTCCTTTAAATCCTCACCTTTAATAACTAGAAGGATTTTTTCCAGTAGACAGAAATTAAATAAATAAATCCTTTCGTTCTTTTATGTACTGTAAGAAAATATAATGTAGCTTTCTATTCCAAAAATAGCATGTGATAAATAGGCATGTAAATACACAAAATATCAAATAAGTTAGTTTTTTTGTGTGTGAGAAATAAAAGATTAATAACAATTTCATTTCCACTATGTCGCTTTCTTCACTATTATTCCTGTGAAGATTTTCCATCTTCTCCTCTGGAGACGGTTGATTGAGCTGAAGAGAAAAACTTTCTTAGCAAACTTTTCGGCTGACATGTATATCTGCTACACATTTCCCTTGAACTGCTGGATATACTATCTCGACTTGTTTCAGAAAATGAGCTCCTTTTCGTGGCAGTGGTGGTAACGTTATTCCCATTTTCTGGGAGAAGCCTGTAGCTGTCATCTACTTTATTTCTCACCATCATTTTTGGGATCTCATCGACTTCCCCGTCACCATCGCTTGTCCTTCTGCTAACAGCTCGTAAACTTTTCGCAATTCTGGAAACTGTTGGATAGCGCTGCCACAAGTAGCTCATGATTCTATGAAAAGGAAAAGCAATTTTATTTTCTCGGATATTCACATAAATCTTCCATGTGTGTTTGGACAAGGCTTTTCAGATGTTGACGGTACAAAAATTAATATTTTTTTTCATCTACCTGGAAATCCAATTGGTATTGGCAATGCTTCTCCAATTGCCTTGCTCCCAGTTGGGATGCAAATATCTGGCCGAGATTTCACATGAAATGCGCTCCACACATTGTTCCGTGTCGACAAGCTTATTACCGAGGTCATAAGCGAGGGATCTTGGCATGGCCATGAGGGTCGTTGCGCTTTCACCACTGCTTAGTGTTTTCAAAGGATTGACAACATAAGAGGAAATGAAGGACGGGATCATTGACATAGATGACGACACTGGAGACCGCATATCGCCAATATCTACAAACACATTGCCTCGTGTCACAGGAAGCATAAGGAGTCCAATGGTGAAAATGAGAAGAGGGATAAAAATGATGGGAATCAGAAACGGGGTGGTTGCCACTAGAACCTTGACAAATTGGATGGGGCTTAACGGGGGTAGTCCCGTGAGACCTGTGAGACCACCAAGGGAACCTTCGAGAGGTGACACCACATATGGGAATTTAATCTCTGTAATAGGCTCTAGACCCTGTCGCTTATTACTTTGTGGGGGGATAGTGGTAGGGATTTTTATGGGAATAGCGGAAGCTGGAATGTAGGTTCGTCGGAGTAAACGATCTCGTTTTTGAGGTGGTAACGTGGTGGATGATGACGATGATTCCACCTTGGTAAAGTTTGCATGATTAGGTGAAGGATTAACAGCAGCGTTTTGTTTGGGTTCCGATTCAGGGAACTGTGAAATGAGTTGGGATTCTAAGGGTTTCTCCAAAAGTTTTGTGGCTCTAGTCCGGTTGATAGATTGAGGCGATGACGATGATGATGCTATCCATGTTGGAATTACTCCCAAAGCGTCATTGGTAGAGTTATTGTTATATGAATTTTCCGAAGAATTGAGCACGTTAACTTGTTTTGGTGTATTCGGTTTGACGTTTTCAATACCTCCATTTTCTTCAAGGCCAAGATTTCTCCCGACGGGAACTTTCAATGCGGATGAAAATGTAGCTGTTGCTAAGAATAGAAGAAAATTGGCGAAATAAGCAACACTAGAAAATGTTGAGGTAGACTTCATTTCGATCCTTTTTTCTTGAAAACCGCTAGTGAAAGGCTTCCTTCTTTAGAAAATGAAAACTATCGGGGAAATCATTAGTTGAAATGGAGACGATTCTATTTTTAGGAGGTTCTTTTGGTGGAGATGATGCCGCCGTCGTCTCTCTGTTTAATTTATCATTTTGCAGGTTATCGAGCAGCAGCAAATAAATTGAGGGTAGTTTAGAAATTGAATTTATGCACATTATTGACTTAAGTGTGTAAGAATTTAGGATTACCTATTCAGGTGTCCGCATTTTTTATTGTGTCCACATTATCGTTATCACTCACGCATTCATTCATTTGTGACCATCAAATGGTGCATTTGTGTTAGCAGAGCTACTGGCTAAGTGACAAACCTGAGGTTATTAATTAGCGAGTTTGTGCTAAAAAACGGTAAACAAATTAGGTATATGCTTTCCTTGATAATTGACATCATTGAACAAAGTGTCGATTGATAAGGTATAAGGAAGCGGCAACTTTCACATTGCCAATTGTATGATACGGTTGATGATATACGAATGGGCTTTTTCTTCGATGATTTGGGTGCTTATACCTACTTGATCATAGGTACATAGGTTTAATATGCATTTAATTCATGTGAACAAAGTCATTAGCCACGTCACGTTTGATTTTCTATGCGATTTTGTACTGAATGCAAAAGCGATTAAATTGGAAACTGCGACTAATTAATAGCCTTAATTTCTCCAAGCCATTTTATCCACAAGTTTAGAATTTTTTATTTTCCGTATTTAAATTACATTTTATACACAATTTCGTTTAATCTATGTGTTTAGTATGAATACATATCTAAATTCTAAGTTCTTCTAAGCACAATAATATTTTACATCCCTAATTAAATTGTTGACAATATTGTAGCGTAATTTTTCAAGATTGTTTTTCGAGATAAAATTTAATTCGGTATAGTTTGGCATTTTTTTGTACGAATGTAATTTCAGAATAATAATAGTAAGAATTTATATTAAATGTTATACAGGTATATAATGAATATATGTATACGTTTGGATATATATATATTTGATAGGTACATATTTTATTTATGTTAATTAGTTAAAAATTAATTAAATCTTTCTCTCATTATATTCTTATTACACATCAAACTCTGTAGCAGACAGGCTTTTAATCATGATCATATTACGACCACCAGCAACAACAACAACTCTTTCCATTATTTCTTCCTCCTCCTCCACCGCCCCCTCACCATCTTGAAGGTCGTCGTCACCACCACTTGCCATGCTACTATTCATGTCTCTTCCCATCATCATTTCTGTCGTCTTCATCAAGACATTCAAAGGGAAGCAGGAACAAGCTGAAAGGACGTAATGACTGTACTCCTCATCTTTCTGGTAGAATCGTATCTGCACAACAGACAATATCAATTTATAAAGTTAAACCGTTTTTCATCTCTCTACAACAGTTTTCGTTCTTCTTGATTGCTTTATAATAGGCTTACCTGTAATTCATACTGGGAGCCAGTCACCTTGAATTTATTATCTAGCGAGTCCGCCGAGAAAGCCTTTTCCTCCCCCTCCATCCATCGTCCACTTTCTTCCTTTTTCCCAGTCTCAGCACCAACAAATCCCGGGATTCGGTAGGGAATCCAGCAAAGGGCAAACTGTTGCCCGGAAATATGAATCCCCTTCTCCCATTCCAACTCAGGGACTATCGTTCTCTTAAGCAGTTTTGTTATTCGACGACATCGACATTTGTCCAGGGTATCAGTTTCGCACATAAAATTCTACAAAAAAATATATATTTTATTAGAGTTTAAAAAAATGATCCTATTAAACTGTTCCTTCCTTTTTTTTATACACCTATTATGTTGCTTTGGCTTACCTGTACAAAATCAATCTCCACTTGTTGGTGTGCCCCATCCTCATTCCGCTTTGGAAACTCATACATGGTCAATTTCAACGTGAGCAAATCTCCAGAAGTGTACTGGACAGTAGACTCCTGAACCATCAGATCAAGCTTTCAGCTCAATTCTAATAAGCTGAGTGTCCTTCTCCTCTATTTCCTCAGTAGTAGTTCCTTCTTCATCCTTTTTACTTTTCTTTCCAAAGCCTTGTCCTTTTCTCTCCAAAAAATTAATCCTTCTGGCCTTGCTTACTGTTCTCTCTGTGCCTTTTCCGTTACGTTGCTTTTGACCAGTGATGCTACTACTGCTACAGATTCTCATCTTTCTCCGAAGAAACTTTTTCTTCTCATGATCACCACCAACTTTCTTCCCTTTTATCAACTTAATGAGAAAACCAGACTTGTTGTTGACGTTTGAGGTGGCTTCACCACCTTGCTTTCTCTTCTTAATCCAAAATCCAGCCTTTCTCTTTCCATTTCCTACTCGTCCACCACCAAAAAGATTTTCTTGCAAGGTTGCCACACAGCCCACCAAGGATTTCCATTGTTCTCGTGTGATAAACAGGCCAATTGGCAAGGGAAGATGTTCCGCTTTCCACCGTTGCCTTTCATGCTCAGCGATAATCCTTTCTCCGGCGCCTCTTCTTGTTGGTGGACCGGAAGTAATGTTTCCTTCCAAATTGACGCCTTGTATGATAGCACCTGTTTTAGAATCCACCGGAAGTAGAAACATGCAATAGTCATCCAGCTCATCTACAAGAAATTTCCACTTTTGATTTCGGAGAAATTCCACGTGCTCCTTGGTTGCGGCCGTAAAGTCGGGATTGTCGGAGCTGTTTCCGTTTCCATTGCTGCTGCTGAGAAGTTTTAACGGTTTCCCGTTCCAGTCGTAAATAATATACTTGCCAGCGTACAGACATTCCTGGGGGGAAGTCATCTCCCGGGGACTGAAGTTACTGAAAAGCTCACGCCATTGATCCCTGGAGAAACGAAGTTGACCCAGGGATTCCTCTTTGGTTGCCATTTTCACACCTTCCATTCCTTTAAAACATAAAACAAAATAAATTTTTTGTAGGTTTTCTCTTGTAATTAATAATTATCTTCCTAATTAACTATCCCATCTCGTTCTTACCTTTGGGCAGTTCTTTTGAAGCGATAATAAAAACCCAGCCTTTACACTTGGTCGTGTTCTCGTCTGGATTCAGAATCCCAACCAAGTGGAAATTCTTCTTGTCCTTTTTACTTTTATTTCCCCTACTTCCTGCCTCACAACCTGGCAAAGTCAACGGTTTCATTGTAGACTTTTTAGACGCTTCTTTCATAACCAATTTCATAGGAGAGTGGAGGAAGTGGAAAATGCTTTAGCAAAATATAAGATAAAGCTGCAAGCTATAACGTTGCAGAATAGTTTGGGGCAAAGTGAAACCCTCTTTCTTAAGCAATGTATTGCCTGTGTAATAATAAATCTTGTTCCCTACTAGATTTGTTGACAGTTAGTTCAGTCGTCGCTTTCCCTTCTGTTCTTCCTCTCCGCTAGGCTGCTGGTGAGCTTATGACCAGATTTTCAATGAGCTGCCGTGTTATATCCATTCCATTTCCCATTTCACATCATTTTATCGTTCGTATCCTCATAAAAAAATTTTCCAGCAAAGTTAGTGGAAGAAAGCGCAGCACTCGTGAAAGCTCATACAGCTTCTTGCTTCACACATATCTCACATCATCTTTCTTTGCTTTCTTCACAGAGAGAAAGCGTTTTGATCAACAGTTGCTTTATCTTCATCATATGCCTTTTGTGTGTAGCCTAACCGTTTTTTAACGCTCTACTCCCCTGAAAAAACGCAGTCAGGCAATTGATATATAAATCAACCGATTTTTATTCTAAATGTTAAAGGACACCTTTTCGATCAAGATTTCATGCGTCCTTGTTTACCCACTGAACGTACTTTTCCTTCTGACTTCACATCAATTTTTTTTGCGAATTCTGCTGTCGTCATCATTTGTCTCGTTATTTAATTGATTTTCATTTAAAAATTCCTTTTTTTTGGTAAAGCAGCGGATGCCATTTGACCTTTGGCCAGTGTGTGTCCTTCTCAATGTCCTCTTATAATTATTAAATGTCCATCTAACTTTCCTATCCATAAATTATTCTCCCCTAATATCCTTTTTTTCTTATTTCGCTTCTAGCTCTCTACTGACAATCAGTCAACAAGACTTATGACAGGATCAAAATCAGAAGGAAGGACAATGATCACTCGCGGCGATATTTTTAGCATAGACTGTTATTATATTATCATCATAATCATCATGTTCTTCTCTTCTGTTTTTCTTCTGTCATCCTGTTACTCTTCTTCTGTAGGATTTCAAGGAAACTTGTTCAGAGGAAATTGTACAGAGGGGAAGTTATATATGCTCTTGTCTTGTGAAGGCGGACAGAAATGTTGTGTTGGTGCTGCGTGGGTGAGCAAACATTGTTCCCCGGATGTCATTTTGTATTATTGGCTATTCAACTTGACGATCATCATCATCATCATAATATTTTGATCTTTTCTCTCTGATCAGATCTCTTATTATGAAAGAAAATATAAAAGCATTATTTAAAATTTGTACACTACTTTCCTAATTTCATAATCTTCCTGCGCACAAAACCAGGTAATTTGGTTTATTATCCGTGCACGACTGACTTATTGGGCAATAATAGAGCCCTGTGGGCGCAGAGAAGTTGGCCATAAAATAGGAGTGAAATTTCATCAAATTTTCAATCAAACCTTTTGTTGTTACAGAATAGAAAATAAGAAGAAAAGATGCTGGATTTTATGGATGCTGGGCTACATTTAGATTATCCAGAGATCAAGAAAATATAGGGTTCGATGTAGCATTTCCAACTCTTTCGTAAGCAATCTTGTATTATGATATGTTTTGATATTTGAATAAGAGAAATTGATGATGATGATGGTGGGGGCGTTCGTGGAAAATCAATTTTATTGAATGAAAAAAAGAACAACAGAGAGAACGCACTCAGATATATATTCATTTTGGTTGACTAAGTTGAGCCGTGTCTGTGTGTACCTAATGTATCAGTTTTTTTGGGTCCTTGGATTGGATTTTTTTGATTTTTTTATGTAACAAAGCAAAAGCGTAGGAGAAAGTGTACATAGGTAACATGCAACTCCTAATTTCATCAGAAGAATGTTCCATTTAAATAAAAGATTGGTTGGTCTTGGGTTTCTTTCTTACGTGGTTCCATGATGGAGTTTAGACTCTGGATATTGAACTATGAAACGACTGGGAGAAAAAAAATATGTAAAATTAAATACTGCATTTTTCCATAACAAGCCATTACTCACATCGACTCTCACGTTTTTTTTGCCAGAGCTAGCGCAAAAAAATGACAAAACGAGAAAAGCGAATGTTGAATTGTTTGCCTTTCTAAATGGACGGCTATCCCCTGATTTACTGATATAACATGACACAGAACAAACAAAGAGAAATTGTTGAACAAGCGGGAAAAAATCACACTTTTTTCTACCATTTTCCTGGCAGAATGAACCTTGAGATGGAGGAAATGGAAAAGCTTTAGCCAAAAAATTTCCCACAGTTTTCCTCTAAAAACTTCCTTTTAATCTCACAGCACAAAGGAGTGAAGGAAGGGGAAGTATATTGCTGGCTTGTATAAAGGAATTTTTCATAACAAAAATCTTTCGCACTGGAAGCCATAATATTGTGTGTGTGTTTATGTGTATGTATTATAGTGTGTAGGTGGATTAAATTGGGTTGAGAAGGTCATTCGTATGGCTGTTGGGTAGGATTTTCTCCTTCTCGCTACCGCGCTTACCTGTGCGAAATCTCATTATCATCACAGAGCTCATTCCTGAGAATCTCCAGAATTACGAATTAATATACCACTCTATAAATGAGATATTACATACATACCCGAATTATTATACATATTTCTTTTGTTCAATTTCGTTGCGCAGGTTGTGGTTTTTTATCAATTTTTTAAGCTTGGAGAACAGGTGAGCTTTCTAGGGATTCCAGAGGTGAATGTAAGATAATTAGCGTAGGTAGCGGTGGCGTCGTCGCGGACTGTAGACATATTGTTCATTTTGGCATTGCAAAAACCTAATGAAAATTTTTTGACAATGGTAATCCTATAATGCTGAAAGGATTTTCGCTCTTTTTGCTGTCTAAGCAGCGATTGGATTATAAAATATAAATAGATTTTATAACTTTTGTTGCTGAATCGACTAAATAAAAATCTGATTTGTTTATGTCCATGTCATTCACCCGTTTTGTAATGCAGATCAAAGTTCGACCAGAAATAACCCACCTTTTTTTCATGTGACCTGGCCAATTAGCAAAGTTGTACGGTACAACAACAGGTAAAACCACGAGACTTTCCTTCATTGCGTTACGACTCTTGTCAGTTGCCAGAAGGTGTTCCGTTGTTCCTTGCGTCTCTTTTGATGAGCTATTAATACTCACGTGGAGGAACGTACGAACCACACTCCTGCACGTAATGTATTGTCGTGAGTGGAAGTACACCAGACCGTTACCTAATAAGTGTAATGACAAGACAAGGTGAAATCAAAAGGTTATAAAAACTTTCTCCGGTAACAAACCCACCAACCTTTCACTCTGCTGCTATTTGTTCACACAAATATTTTCCCATTGTATATTTTGGCAAAAGGCACTAAATGCCATTTTGGTTGGGTTTCTTTCAAAACATCAAAAACTCGCAGGTAGGTGAGCCGAATAAATGGCTATTGAAAGCAGTAAGGGGCAAAATGAGATTTGCAATTAACCAAACAAGCGAAAACTAATTAAGTAAAGAAAAACAATTTTGTTGTTGTTCAGCATCCCACATTTCCATTGATAAATTTTTAAACAAGTATTAATGGGCTATAAGATCGGTGGGCGGATTCAAGCGCGTTTTCTAGAGTGATGACGATAAAAGAATGACTGTAGACTGTAATAAAGAGAATTTTTAAGACGTCAGAAAAATAATCAACTATTCAGAAAGTGAAATGAATCGAAATCCCAATTGCATTAAGATGGATTAACAGTCTTTTTTATGCTGGCACGAGGCACTTATCTTTTAAACCACTCCAATTGATTCCAACAATTGCACTTTACCCTTTTTTACATAATTTTAATTGCTTATTAAGATATAAGGGGAAAAAATTTACATATGTCTTTCCCAGTATAAGTGCTGGTTAGTACAAAATTTGCAACCTTTTTTCTTCTATTTTTAGCCATGTCAAACGAACTTAAAAAGTAATTGGATCATTGTGCTTTTTTTGAGTGATTGAAGGAGACTTTGGAACTTAGGTATACATAAGATGGATTCCATTATTCGTGTTAACCCAGTTACAAGAGTGTCTTTTCCTGTTCATTTAGACAAATTGACAGTTGCTCTAAATATTACGTGGGTAATAATAGACGTTGATTGTATGACATCTTCTTCTTTGGCAAAACTTTCAGCAAAGTGGTAGGGACAAAGGAAAGGGGACAATTTGTGGAAAAGATCATACGAACTCCTTTTTCATGGATAAATTCTTTAACAGCTATATAAAATCTATAAATAATTAAAAACTGTTCCGAGAAACTTTAGTTGAAAATGCAATTTGTCTTTTACCATGTCACACTATAGTCGTCACTCGTTAGAGCTGACAATTTTTTTTGGAAGGGAACATGATTACTTCCGCATATACATTTTGACCTGCAGTATTTTCACAAGGATTTATTGGAACTCATTCATGAGGAGCCATAATTTTTACTGACCTATCACTAAAATGCTTTTCTGAGTTTTTATGGGAATTCCATGGGTAGGAACATCTTTCTGGAAGCTTTAAGATGTGTAGTAGTAAAGATAATTTAATTAAAGGTTCTAGGAAAGGTGACCTTGTCCATTGCGTGAGGTGAAGATAGAGTGGTCCCTGAGCACATTTTCGTAGAAATTCGCTTTTTCATTCATAGAAACCCAAGCAATAACTCACCTCGTAAAAACCATAAAAACCTGACAACTCAGCAGATCAGTCCGATTTCGGTGAAAATTCCATTCATTTTTAGGAGCTAATAGCTTACATCACCCTCAATCAGGTGCCAAGAATGATATTAGTGTTAGAGCTTATGTGAGCATACACTAAAATGCTTTTCTGAGTTTTTATGGGAATTCCACGGGTAGGAACATCTTCCTGGAAGCTTCAAGATGTGTAGTAGTAAAGATAATTTAATTAAAGGTTCTTGGAAAGGTGACCTTGTCCATTGCGTGAGGTGAAGATAGAGTGATCTCTGAGCACATTTTCGTAGAAACTCGCTTTTTCATTCATAGAAACCCAACACCAATAACTCACCTCGTAAAAACCATAAAAACCTGACAACTCAGCAGATCAGTCTGATTTCGGTGAAAATTCCATTCATTTTTAGGAGCTAATAGCTTACATCACCCTCAATCAGGTGCCAAGAATGATATTAGTGTTAGAGCTTATGTGAGCATAGCATTAGGTTATATGTATGTAATTTGAGACGAGCGCAAAATTAACTAGTTTTACAACCCAACATTGGAAAGAGTTTCGTAAGGAATCTAATTAGAAATGCGATAAAATTCAAACCACATCACCCTGTCTATCTAATAAGTTACGTAACGTATTGTCTATTAAATTTACGCAGTTCGTAAAAAAGAAATACCAATCATTATTGTTTTTTCTACATTTCAACCCTACACTTCAATTTAATGAGCTATATAAATCGACTGGGGCACTTTGAGAATCTCAAATCCCAACTGCTTCTCCATCCAGTTTATTTACTACTTTTCGCTTTCAATTTTCATAGGCATCCCTGGTCAATGTCAAAAGCTCTAAATGTCAATGTCAAACTCTGATTTGTGGCCGAAAGGGAAGCATGAAGCATGTGTGCACATCGCCAGTTTTAATAGTCTTCACTCACGTAATCCATTTCACTTTTTTTACACCTGTGTGTAATGTGTAAGCTCATAATGAGAAGGAGAAAAGATTACCCATTTCATAATTCCATCTCTACTATACACTTTCTCTGTTGAAATGTTGAAATAGATTGAAAAAAAGTTTTTTTCCCTACAGAAAAGAAACTAAATTATTATTACTATTATGCATATTTTTCACTTTTCCCAAACTTTCACTCTGTTTCTTCTTTATGCTAGAAAAACTTTCTTTTTTCGTGCTTTCTTCCACACACACGCTCTTTCCACCAGAAATGCTAAAAATATGCTCATTTTTCATGCTTAACAAGCATACCTATATTCCACTACTGACGTACATAATGCTAAATTTTTATGATGATGATGACGATGAGTTATCGATGAGTTATCATACCCACGGGATCGGCAATACAGACACAGTTTATGATCCTTTAACTACCATTCCGCAAGAAAAGCCCTTCAAAAGTGAAACTATTGCAAGAATTCAACCACGAGAGCAGCAATATAAGTGATCATAAAAACATTACCTTTCTTTGTACATGCCTATAAGCCTGTGACTTTAAAAACACTTTTTATTTTTTTCTAGGTAAGTTACTTGTTGCTGGCTCGTTCTTTGCATAACCAATCGGCATAATAATTTCTTTTTACCTTCACCTTCAACATCTCATCATATTCCGTTACGTATTATGTACACGAGCACTTTCCCCAGAAGAGTTGCGGATCAGTAAATTTGAGCAAATCAAATAAAAGGAGAGTTCATAACATTTTTTTTTCTATAATGTGAGTAGTGCGGGTGGGTGGGAGACTTGATTGAAAATAGAATGCGTGAAGTAATAATGATGCTTACGTGAAGAAAATATAATAATAGAGCTGGGGTGGCATAATACACACACAATATACGTTTATTTGATGATCAGTAAAGCGGAAGGAATAAACATGAGAAGCTATAGAAAAAAATCATGTTTTGGAAAAAAGGGTGCCATGATGTCGTCGTTGTCGCTGTTTTGTTAAGCAGAAAGGACGTCACAACGGGGAAAATGAAGAGGAAAAATAGGAAGACTTTTTTCCGCCATCCTGTCAAACAATATATATGATTATGCTGGAGAAAGTTGGTGAAAGCTGTGCCGCTTCAGCTGCTGTTTTACTTTATTGAAAAAAACTAGATATCTAATTCAGACTAAGCATAGGAGTGAAAAGTAAATTAAAAAAGTACTCCGTCGTGGCATTTGCAAATGAGTGGCTTAATAAAAAAATCAAGAGTAAAATTACTTTTTTTTCTTTCGCAATAATGACAATGACGTATTAACTGAGA
>JAHZMV010000584.1:0-11140 GCA_027743765.1 Coecobrya sp. COE2
TGTAGGTAGTATTGCTGCTTGCATTTTCATTTTTTTATTATGGGAACATTTTGAATGTTTCTTAACAAATTTCTATTGTGGCTAGCTGTTGAATTGCTCATTTACACCTAAAAAGATAAAACACGCAAAGAGACATCCGTCGATAATATGTATGCAAATATGCGAAACCTTTGATTTCATACCAGATTAAATATATAGCGGAACGGTAGGTTTGGTAAGCAAAATGTTACAAGTGCGTGTGCTATTGTCATATTAAATATTAGGTGTAGGAAAGGAAGGGAATGCATTTCATAAATTGTATGTCAGTAAGCTTGATCTAATTTTTTCAACAAAGTTTATAATTTGTATAGGTCAGAGAAGTGTTGTTGAAGTTGAAGCTGCGGAAAAGAAACTATGCGTGGCTAACGTGAAATTAATAATAATTATAACATAACATGTTGCATTAAATAAATGCAACATTATTATGATGGCTTATTTATACCCATTCCCTTTCAACTTCTCTTGGCTGTACGTAATGTGGCTAAAACAAAACTAAATACATAACATGCCACTTTATAATAAATCTGTAATCTAAAATATGGACAGCTCTAATGTGCCATCTTCTCCGAGAAGTTTGCTACTTATTAGCATTCGTTTAAATTGTCCTGCAACCGTTCCTTTGAACTAAAAAATAATCCAAACTGCAAAATGCGACTTAATTAATTATAAATTATGTGGTTAAAAGATTTTTTGATAATTATATGATATATAATTTCCTAGAACGTAGCTAAAGCAAAAAAATCGACGAAATTAGCACGTAAAGAAAAATATCCATATCTTCTTGACATAACAATTTACCTACTTCTCCGACTGCAAAAACTCAAGTAAAATAATATATTTTCCTCCTGGCCGTTTTTGAAATCATTGCCAAAACTTTCAAACTACTTTTTACATGATAGATCATCATCACATGGTTGAATAAACGATTAGGCAGCACTTCAGGCTACACAATTTTGGCCAATTTTTCAATCCCTCACTTCCTTCCGTATCTTCCCACTTTTTCCCAGTTCCGACTTTATGCTAATTACATAATAAAACAAAGAAATTATTCACTATGTACTTGCGCCCAACGGATTTCCTGACTTTGCAAATTGAATCACAAATCGTGGTTCTGTCCGTTCTGGTTTTATGTCTGCGTGTGTATAACGATCAGTTACCTACTTACTGCAGTAACATAATACATAACTTTGAAGATGATAGCTTTTCCTTAATAATTCGTGATAAAATGGCGATGGTATTTGGTAATGATGCGGATGATTGAATTTCGAAATCCCAGTTACGCAAAATCGCGAGTGCTACCAGTTAAGTTCAAAATATAGATAATGAGCATTGAGCACCATGCAAGCGAACACATTATATTTTGACAATGTCTCCTTCCTGTAATCAATCATCACAGAAATGATATTCCCAACATTTTGTGTTTCTAATGCAAATTTTTAATATCTCTCTAAGATTCATAAAGTGTTTGACGGGAAGAAAATTAAGGCTTGTATTTTTGTATTTTATACGCACGTTTACAGATGCTTCAAAAATGTTTTGTCAGTTTTATTATATTAATGAGTACTTAGATGATGTTATAGTGAATATCATTTTGAAAGATTACTTGACTAGATTATGTTTAAAAGGAAAAATCTCCGACACGTTGTATCATCATGTGCATTATCATGTCATGCTGCCATTTATCTACATTCGTCATTCGTCCACTGATTTTTTGAAAATGTGCTCATTCATACCGGATACGAATACGAATTAAACCAACCATGTCTGTCAGAACCGGACTTCTTTAAAACTAACATTTTGAAAATAAGTAGGCGGTGAAAGTGAAAGGGTTTTTTAAACATGAATATTTTTTATTGTTTCTTCGAAGGCCTATATGTTCACGTATAAAATTTTGCTTTGAACGACATAGTTAAATATTTTTAAAGGATTATCATACTTTCTACACCATAAACTGTGACCATTCATAGATAAAGCGTTTCATATACCCACATCAATATTCATTTTATTTTTGTAAAATGGGAGCTTTTATTTGAAATGTGTGAACAACTACCTAAAGGAAACAGTGAATCGAATAAAATGCAAGTAACAAGAGACTCTTAGGAGCAGTATTGAGTTAAGACTACGAAGATAACACCTAGAAAATGAATCATACATAATATACAGTACAACAAAATAATCCGTTGTGTGGTATATTAGAGTTGATTTTTGTAGGGTCATCCGCAAGTGGGCATTGACATGATTTCACTTTGGCATTTGGAACTGCAATTTTAACTTTTTGTGGTCCAGGTTTCCCGAAAATTGACTTCAAGCATACATTACAATGAAGGAACAAAGCTGAAATAACCAATGGTAAATTAAAAACAACATTTAAAAAGCTCTCTGTACTAACAACTGAGCCTGTGTATAGTGTATGTACAATCATATTATAAATAAATTCAAAACAAAAAGAATTGTCATTGCATAAGTTTTCAAAGCGTTAGTTTAACACATTCTTTTTCTTTATTTGCTACATTTTACAGAAATTTCACATCGCATACCCTTTTATAATTAGATTTTCTGTATTTGTTCAATAATCGAAATAATCCTGTAAGTCTTTAAGTTACCATTTACCACCACCGTCTACCAACCACCTACATGGGTTTGATATTTACAAACGCATAAATACCGTGTGCTTTCATTTATCAACATAGCTTTTGCAAGTATTATCATATTTTTATGGACATATTTTCTGAACAGTGTTACCAATTTGAAGTGGTACTTAAACTGTGCGAACGATATTTTCCGGGTTACTATTTTGTCGTCACTCCACACAAAATGCATTAGGTTGATCTGATCTCAAACAAACGGATTTATACATACATAATATTGATTAATATACCATAACTATACGTAGATAGACAAGACAAGTATAGCCATATACGATAATGCACACGAGATAAAATTGTAGTATGTATTAAATTTTTTTCAGATACAGATAATAATATGTATAACAATAAATATCATCTTCATTCTCAGCATGCACCTCGAGCACTCACGATACCACATAAGATAATGAACACGAGATAAAATTGTAGTATGTATTAAATTTTTTTCAGATACAGATAATAATATGTATAACAATAAATATCATCTTCATTCTCAGCATGCACCTCGAGCACTCACGATCACGAGAACCTGAGGGCATTTTCTGATTACATAAAAGGAAGAGACTGATTAAAGTTATTGCGTACTGTAAAATATCTTACTGTCTTACTCATTATCTGCTTATTATGTCATTCCGAAATGGGGTGGTCGACAGGAAATGCTTTAACTGAAATGCAATTCAAACGTGCAAATTTCTTGTTAAAATGACATTAGCTTTAAAAGTCAATTTTGTAAAATGTCACCACACATAGTGAGTCTTCAGTTTTGACACACTTTCTTTGAATACACAAAAAAAAGGATTTTTAGGTGAATAAAAAATATTTTGAGACAATGAATTTTAGTGCAGTTGCAGTACAAGTCACACACCATCGAGATAAGTGTGTGATAAAATACTGCGCTGCCGCCTGAGAATACGGCGCTATTCCTAAAGAATAATATGTACACTAATATAAGTATGTGTATGTACTTTGTAATACTAATTTAATATGAAACAAGTCAAAAAGTCAAGTAATAATCATAATCTATTTATGAACAACTAAGATAATCTGATTTGTGATATAAATGCAATACATGTTTCTTGACATTTTACGGTAATGTTATACTTAGCATCTTCTGTCAAGTCCCATTACATATATTGAATTCTTAAAAGTAAGTGTAAGTTACACTAAATAATAATATGTCATATTCAGATTTATTTTTTCATTATTAATAAAACAGTAGATAAGCTTAGGTTAATGGTGTGTAAAATTACAAATTCAATTACACTGTGACTTTCGATTTTATCTAGAAACATCGTGTTTATTAAACACTAGACGCCAACGAGCATAATTTTATTATGCTGATTAGTTGGCGTCTATGTTCTAATTTGTTCTCAACATATTATGTAAATGATGTTTGCAAGCTATAGTAATGTCGAGTGACATCAAATCCAATGTACCTGATTTTTATTGAATTTCTATTAAACGAAAATCAGAAAAATGAACGGTTGGTTTGGTATAAGCCCGGCTGCATTGTAAATCAAAGATTTTCAAACCTGAAGAATAGAAATATATTTATGTAAATTGGTTATTTCCCCCCTCGTGCTCGTTCATGTATAAAATACAGATAATGTTCATATTGCTAAATTACCGAGTTTTAAAGTGCGTTTCTTCACGAAAGTTGAATTTTACAACGGAATTACAATGTTTTGTCGGCACTGTTAAAATATGACCTTTTTCCTTATGAAAATCTACATGTCCAGTCCAGTTTTATCGCACACAATAATGCTATGATCCCTGAAGAGGATTTTTTAAACAATAGGGGTACAACTTAAAATATGTATTTAAGGTTAATTTTTTTACTCTTAACAATATTTCCTTCAATTCACAAACATTTTTCGTGATATAAATTGTAAATATTTGATGAACACCAACATATATAGATATACTCTTTGGACTTTTGAAATGTGTAAATGTATAGTTACATAAATAATTCAGATTCTAAGCACCGCCTTGTTTGCTTTAAATTCTAACATTATATCATGTCCCCATCTTAATCTTTTAATCTGTGGAGTAGTGGTATTGACAGATACATAAATGCCATAATTCACAAATTTTAGTTCCTACAAAAGAGATCACACACAGCAAACATGCACCGTAGCATTAACATCACAACAGCACAGCCACGGCCACAAATTACTGATAAGTTTATTTCGCTTCTATAAGTTTCAAATGTTTTAGAAAACCATTTGTGAATTTTTGTAAATTAAATTAAATCCTTAATATTTATGATCTTTACATACATCTGCTAAATATTCACCAGAAGACTGTAAACTCAAGTAATACATACGAATTCACAGGTTACCTGTTTGGACGGTTACATGAGAGACGATAATACGATACACAGATAGAAGTTAGAAAGTTTCAGTACCCACAAAGTACGTAATCGAGGATAGATATTTTATGTAAAATTAAATTGTTAGATTCTCAAAAACTATTTCCGAAAACTGTCAGAACGAAAGAGGTTAAAACGTCTCTGGGTTAATTGTTAGATATGTATTCATTCAAGCCGGATTCTTAGGTGAGTAAACTAATGATGATATGCAAATTAAAGTCAGATACCTACTTTCAAATAAATAATCTACACAATAATAGAACGATAGACTGCGTTGCGCCGAAGAGTTCTAAATCATAAAAGTAAATGCATGAATTTATTTGCCATAATGGGGTATTGTTATCAACGGATGAACTCCAACAACACACATAATGCATGTACGTTTGTTATTGTTAAGTGATCCATTCATAACTTTAATTTTAATTTCTATTTACGTAAATAAATTGCATTGAACTTTTGCTTTCATGTACCTCGTCCTTTGCCATTTAATGAGATCACTTTTATGTATCACGAATCCACGAACAACATTGTACATGATATTACAAATCAAGACGCGCCCCATTAAAAAAGGAGATCGGCCGACGGCGCCGTTACCTGATGAGACGTTGTGTCGTTTATTGCGAATCCGTAAATTTTCTTGAACATATTAATGTAAATGCTATTATTTAACTCTACATTGATAGTGTCATACGGGTCCGTACATGTAGACATGTTATGTTTGTATCTCAACTCGACGAAGAATCGCAGACTGTAAAAATGCATGTCATACTGGTGAGATGGAATGCGTATTTGTGTTTCATAAATTACATATCGCTCTTCAGAGTCAGATCGATGATCTGACAATGAGCTGAATGAACTTTTAAATGCAATGAGTCCTTTTGTCAAATTTAAAATGCTGAAACTGATAAGTGATAGACTTACGTAACATACCGTTGTAGTGTAATGGTAATCTTTTGTTACCTAAAGTAGATCAAGTTGATCGTTTTATAGGACATGTCAACTGCATGCATTCTGTTAAACCCTTACGTGTATGTTCACGACGATAATAACGTCAATAACCAAGCCCATGACTCAGTTACTGGTGCAGCGCACCTCTCCTTTCTTAACCTAATTAAAATAGTATTGAAAACTTGCACTGCATACTTAATAACACTCATCATGACTAAAGTACTGAATTGTAACCCTTCAGGTGCAATATCCAAAACTCCAATTGTGTGAAGGTAGGACCATTCTCGCTGAGTTTGTTGTAGGTGTCGCAGATTTTATGGGACTACCTGTGAAATAGTCTGTGAAAAATTAATTTCGCACCAATTCCAATCAAAGCTTTTAAACTGGAAATTTAATAAAATATCTATATTTTGTCACTTTCTTGAAGTATTCTAAAAACGAATCGGAATGAAGTTCTCGTTGGCTTTTCTGTTTGCCGTGAGCGTATTAATCATTGGATTTTGGGGATCAGCATCGGCTTATCGTAAGGGCATAATATGCGAAGCAGTTTAGTATAAAAGTTTAATTAATTTCCGCTGATATCCACTAATATTTGATGTGAAAATTGTGCATACACAAAAGTGATTTTGAGTACAAGCAAGGCATGATTAACGATAAGCGAATGTTGGTGAAACATACTTGGTCTTCGTATATTAAATGACGAAGACATTTAAAAGGTTATATTTTTTATATAGCGGATTGTACGGATTGTGGAATATGTCAACAACGGTACCTTCCGGTCTGTGGGGAAGACGGGGTAACTTATCACAATGCCTGCCATCTTGGTTGTGAAAAAACGTGCAGGAAACCTGGTGAGTATCAATGTAGCTTTCCCTGCATATTTGAACGCTCTACAATGACCTTTCTCTTGAGGATTCCGTTAATAAAAATGATTTATGCGTTAGGATTGAAAATCGTTCACGACGGAGAATGTGGGAACCAGCTTGTATACAAGTACCATTAAGGAGATGCATGATGAGTGTGGTGTCGATTTCTGTAGTTAACTAATGTTAAACTCGTCAATCCAAAGTGCCCACCTAGAGCAAAGATTCGTTATATCCAGTATGGACCAGTAAGTGCACATATATACCATTATATTCGAGGCTTTAGACTTAGATTATTTGGCCATTAAAAATTAATGTATGAAACAATGTATTTACATCAAGTTACTTGCTAATACCTATTGTTCCTGATTTTTATTTTTCACAAATAAAGTGCGAACGAATATATTTTAACTTTGGAAATTTTGTTTTTACTGGATTTAGTTTTTAGAATCAGGAATGTGAATTCGCATATTCGACCTCTCCTTTTCCAGTTTCTACTGTCGTCTTTCAATTAAATGTTTCTCATTCCATAAATTGTCCAATTGCAATAACATTGTTTAGGTATAAAACAGAAAGCCATGAACCAAACCATAATATAGTTGTAAATTGCAATCATAACTACTTCGTTGATTACAATTTTCTGGTGCTTTTTATTGCAAGAATGATAAGGTGAAGAAATTCAGAGACAATTATAACTATGTAATATATAGTGTATATAACTTGCAAAATTAGATGTATCTCTTTAAAAAATGTTTTGAGTTCATCCACCATGATAACATGATATTGCTACTATACGGCTCTGTGCAAACATGATTGCGAATTATTTCAGTACATGGTCACTAATGGGTAAGCCTGTCTGCAGTAGACAGTAATCACATAATCTTTAAAGGTCCTTAAGGTGCAGTTGTATAACAAGCGCATCTCTTTAAAATGTTAAAAATGGGTAACTTTGTGACGGTAACATTAATACGCCTACTCTAATCAAGATACAAAGCATATTATAAGAACACCTTATATGAATATAACTACTACTATTTTATTTAGGAAAAGAATAATTTTACATGGTCAAATATGAAGTATAATTACATACACAATGTTCTCTTAATTTGAAACAATGATTTGAACAAAAACCATCAAAACTGACTTATATTACGTGTAACACGCCAACATTTTTTGGTCATGGTAGTTTTAAAGCGTTTCGAGCCCATGACATGTATCAACATTAATCATCTTTCATATCACCTCACATCACATCCTTATTGTTCGCAAGTGCTCATCTTCCCAATAAAATTATTCCTTTT
Source organism: Coecobrya sp. COE2 (assembly GCA_027743765.1). Lineage (NCBI taxonomy): Eukaryota > Metazoa > Arthropoda > Collembola > Entomobryomorpha > Entomobryidae > Coecobrya > Coecobrya sp. COE2. The sequence goes on from JAHZMV010000584.1 coordinate 8,168, forward strand.
TTACACTCTTGCAAAAATCCCTTTACATAACTCGCCTATGCAAACTTTTATATTATAGCAGCAGTTACGTCATCTCTAATCTATAGCTATATGCGTCCATTTTTCATATTAAATATTTTACTTTTCTTGCTATTTTTTAACCATCGCATCACCAATCATCATCCGCGCGAGCCTTCACTTCCTTGACGCAAGGTCTATGGCAGGGTAAAATAATAGCAGATATGTGGAATTGCATGCAGTCGTGCGTGGAGTGTGAACTGTTGTCCTTTGGGTGACCCTATCAAGTGGATATGGAAGAAAGTACCTACCTACAATATAGGTAATGATTCAGATTTAATTAATGCAAAGTCGCGAAGGGCAGCAGCCAACCCTTGTTTAATTTTTGATCATTGAGTAATTATGGACCTGTGTATTTACCTAACTGCCTACTTACTGCATGCACACTTTAAATGATGGAGATGCGATACGGATAACATAAATATGTTTAAACTCCTTTATAAATTGTTGGTTATAGCATAGATCATGCATACACCTTATCACTCTCATCATGGGAAACCATATTTTTGGTTAAAAATATATAAAGATGCCACTATTTAAACTCTCCGTCCCTGAATTTAGTGTTTCGTTTTATAAGTGATGTTATCAACGTGGAGTACAGAAGTATAACTAACACGTTTCGTCGTGGACATAACATGATGAAATTATTATAACTTTTCCACAGTTTCCATAAAACTTCTTTTAACTTGGATCTCGTGGACGTGTTTGAATGCTGACATGTTTGCTCGCTGATGTATGATGATGAGGATGATGATATGTATGACCGTAAGTAAAAAGGGATGGATAATTACAAGGCTCACCGTTTTTGCGTGGGCACTGCATAATCTTACTTGAGTATTTAATATTTCATAATAATAAATGATGCTGTTGAATATGCATTATCATGTAATCAAGAGTAGATTTCCATCACTTGCTTCTTTCTTGGCAGTCGACATACAGCGTATTATATGGCGAAGTCGGTGAATGATTTTTGACTATAATCATTATTTACTGTTACATGAGACTATTTAACTAATCAATCGCGTTTGTCCAGCCTCCAGTAGGCTAAACATTGTCAGCATTCCATTAAAGCTATAAAAAGGTTCATTTATGTTTCAATGTCAGTTAGCAAAGTTGTTTATATATAAAGACCGTTCTAGGACAACGCTTGGCAAACACTAGAGCGACGGTTGCTTTTGTGTTCAGTTCACTGGTCAGTCACGACTGTGTTTTATAGTTTTATATATAGTTACCGTTAAATTGGACACGTTGTTCTTGTGCATAAAGCAACTGGGGCATCATGCGGATTTTTGTAAGTTTATGACAAAAAATTAGTTAACCATGTTAGAAGTTAATAATTGAAAGGGTGTAAAATTTAATTGGAAACTTTTCTTCAAACACCGTTTCAATAGACAATTTGCGTCATTTTCCTGGTCATCTCGACAGTTTTGGCTGGAAATAGTGGATGGGGAAGCGGCGGCGGAGGTGGTGGCGGTCGGCGACGAGGTGGATTCCTTGCATCTCTGTTTAGCGGATTACGGCGTGGGCGAAGCGGTGGTAGTAGAGGAGGTGGTGGAGGTGGAGGTGGATGGGGTCAACAACAAAGAAGTGCTCCACAAAAGAGCTCTGGAGGAGGTTGGCAGTCAAGTGGTGGTAGCAGCAGCAGCAGCTCATGGCAACCCGGGTCAGGTCCTAGTCCAGTCAGGAACTCGGGCGGCGGTGGTGGTGGCGGTTGGCAAGCGAGCAGAAGCAGTAGTTCCAGCAGTTGGCAGCCTGGTCCAGGACCTGCACCTGTAAGAAGCTCGGGTGGTGGTGGTGGCGGTTGGGGCTCCAGTAACGGCGGCGGATCTGGAGCAAGTCCCGTCCGCAGTTCTGGTTGGCAGACTGGAAGTGGAGGTTACAGTAGCGGTGCTAGTCCCGCTCGTTCCTCTGGAGGAAGTGGATGGCAAAGTGGTTAGTTATTTATACTAAACCAGTATTACTGAATATAAACTTGTCATTTTTTAAACAAAAACAAATCAATGGTAAAAAAATAAATCAAGAGTATATAAAGCTTCAAAAATTATCCATTATACAGTTTACGCATATACTTATTATTAAGTAAATTTATTTACAACTTATAATACTAAAATCTTTCATTCATCCATATAAACTGACAAATTAACTTAACAATAAACCATTATCTACATTCATTTTTATTACAAAAAACGCCATTTTGATTTTTTAATACCATCAACAATGAAATCAGAAAAAACAATGGTTATCATCTTTTGAGCAATAGGAATCGGTAAATATATAGCTAGTTTAGTTAGCTAATTAATCATTTTAATCATCAATCAAAATCATGGCTAATAATCATAAACCCAACCAAAGTGGCTCTTTGTAAATACAACTGCCCATCACCGCGCGGCGCGAGCGAGCCGACTTGAGAGTCATGTCATCTCGCCGTCGGCCAGGCTTGAGGGTACTTTGCCCCCTCTCGCGTTTCCCTTTTGCCGCTTTGATTTGAAATTCGAAAGTGGAAAATGTTGCAGGTGGAAAGGGACGACCGTTCGACGAGATCCGTCTGCCGATTTCTGTCAGCCGCTCCTGTTTACTCACACATCACCTGAGAACATCTGCCAAAAATCCAAACTAATTATCTTTTTTCTTAATTAAATGTGTTGAGTTAGTTAATTGATGGGGTTTGGAGTTTTTAAGGGTAGTTTTTTTGTTCCAAGAAAATAGCGTGATTTTATTCCAATTGTGACAGAAGGAGAGTTTGGAATAGGGTTCTTGGAACTCGTTAGTCGTTTGGAATAATACTTTGAGGGGTGGATTTTGGAAGTCAGCATGGACTTTGGACTATTTAATGATGTGTCTAGCAGTTTGGATATGGAAATGTCAAGTTCGGGAGTGTCAGGATTGATGTCCACAACCGACTCGTCGTCCCCGACG
>JAHZMV010000585.1:2086-12176 GCA_027743765.1 Coecobrya sp. COE2
TTTTTTCCTTAAACGGATATATAAAATATAAATCCTAGAAAAAATCTCCGCTTACGTGCATAAATATTATTTTTAAAGGCGGATCAAATTTTTTCGTATTAATCATGGCTTGATTTTCTCAGTAGTCATCAAAAGAATGTGCCGTAGTAATTGTGTCTCTTATGCAGTATGCTAAGGGATATTAGTAGCTTTACGTGATGAATAATCCTATAAAGCGACCAGGATCCTCTTTTCACCGAAAATGCTTTCCACTTCCACCACTTCTACTCTACATTCTAACACGCTATCTCGTCCATAGCCTCTCCAACTCTTCGTCTTTTCATCCACAAAAATACTACACTTTTTCGTGCATTCACTTTTCCTCACGTCCGTTCGACTTTCGCATATTCATCGCTTTATATTTTCATGTTGGTAGTATGAATTTGCATGGTATATTTGCAAGTATAGTTTGTGCCTTTCAGTTATGCTTATATAAGCTCACGTTGACTGCTCATCATATTTTCATTATCGTATGATGGCGGACAAAAAATGATGATACTCATAGAAAGCTAGTTTTACGATGACATACGACGCTTGCTTGATATAACTTTAGTTACAGAGTTACGGTAAAATCTCATATTCTGGGGATGTAATTTAAGTGTAGGTATGCAATTTTTTGCCAGATAATAGCGGTACAATTTCATAGTTTCGTTTAAACGATTTAATGTGATTTACTATTATAACGAAAATATTATTCTAGTCTCTGTAAAAGTGATGGTACCTTAAGTAGAATTTTGATAGCTTTGCCGTAATATGTAGGAGGTGCATACATACGTAATCACAGAAAATATCTTTTAAATTAAAAATAATGAAAGTTAAGCAAAAGGTATCCTGTATCTGTATCCCTATTTTCAAGGACAGTTTGCAGCTTTGATGCATATCAAATTAGATTTATTATTAAATTGAACCAATATATTGACAGACGCCCCCAACACTTCGTTTACTTTCGTCCTTGCCAGTTAGGTCTCATCTCAAATTTCAAACATGTATTATAAAAAGCTGATTATTAAATTGAACCAATATATTGACAGACGCCCCCAACACTTCGTTTACTTTCGTCCTTGCCAGTTAGGTCTCATCTCAAATTTCAAACATGTATTATACAAAGCTGTATTAAATAAAGCTGTTCACTCAAAATTATGTGAGGTCCAATCCTCTTCCTTTGTTTCGAATATTGCCAAAATTCTGTAGAAAAATGCAAATTGTTTCGTGTTTTCTTAGTTTCCTTCAGCAGAGGTACATTGTATTCTTGTGAACGACGACGAAAGCAAAACTACAACACATGTCTGCTTTCATTTGCCGTGCATTATGAATTATAAGCATTGGATTACATTTTCAGTGAAAGACAACTTATTCATCATAAATATGACAGTTTCTCTCCTTCTCAGTTTTCGTTAGAATTTGCCGTGCATTATGAATTATAAGCATTGGATTACATTTTCAGTGAAAGACAACTTATTCATCATAAATATGACAGTTTCTCTCCTTCTCAGTTTTCGTTATGTTTTCTGAAAACATTTATTTTCCTAAAAAAATGCCTCCCTAAAATCTATGCATGTATATTTAATACTTGGCTGCTTTATGTAAATAGTATGGTGTTTTATCAGGAACGATTTTAGCTCAGAAAAACTTTTTTTCAACTGTGTCTGCAGTTTTATCTTTTTTACCAAACGCTCTTGATAATAAGACTTTTTTATTACGTTTCGCAGAGATTTTCTAAAAATAACAAGTGAATAAAGGTAATATTGTTACACTATGTGAAACTCTTTAGGTCTGCAGACGTACTTTCTCTTTTGCTTCAGTGACTTTCACATTTTCAAATTCATAATTTTAAATGAAAAGAAACACAGGTCGATAGGTTTTATTCTAGTTAATTATTTATAAGCACTTCAGTTTCAGTGATAAAATTTAATATACTTTTAGTTACAGACAAAAATATCCTGTTGAATTAAATTTACAATAGTTTCAAATTTAAATGAGTGGGGCTTATAAATTTAAAATAGTTGCGAGTAACAGTCCAGCAGCTACTGTTATTGTATTTATGATAAGCCCGTTTGCAGCATTGCACCCGTTACTGTCATCACAAACGCAATGCTGGCCTCGTTTAACAAAGCCGTGACGAGTCTCATAGGTATTTGTGCTTTTGCAATCCTTGCAAGTGTCGTAGTTTTTTCCAGGACTGCAAGCCCGCTTGTAGTAGTTGTAGTTTTCGTCATCGACTTCAATGCGACCGGTTACTTTAACGCATTGCCACTCGGTTGCTTTAAGTTCTTACAAATTAACTGAAGAGAATATTGTGAGTTATGAGCAGACTTTTATTGGCGCTTTTATTATAAACATTTTACCTGTGGTTTCATTGCAGTTACGTAGAAATTTACCCGGATTGTCTTTGCATGCTTCGTCGTTGGTGTCGTTACTTCCGTACAGATCAAAATATTCACACTCGTAACATTGTTTAACTTTAAAATCTGTAATAATCGTAAAATGATTATTGCCATACTACCAAATTAGAATATTGTACATAATTAGTTCGCATGTAAAATAAGTATGTAATTCTGAATAGATAGATTAAACTTATTACCGCAAGTCGAAAAATGGAAAACCACCAAAAGCGAAGTAGTAAACAAGAACGCTTTGAACAACATTTTGAATTCCGTATTCAAATTTCGAAGTTAGCGAGAAGGTGAACTTGACTGCTCTGTTGCGACACAAACTATACGAAAGTGCAAAATGCCAATTCAATTGAATCCGTCTGCATAACTGGAATGTTCAACCTTGCACAGATTACAATTTACGTGGAATTCACTTTACTATCTTCAAAACACTATACACAAGTACAATATTCGGGAAGTTTAATACAGAAGCCAGACATTGAACACGGCTCAATACCAATATTTTAAGGTTTGTCAATGTATTTCATTGGTTGGAAGTTATCAGTCAAAGTATAACATGGTACTAGGTCACAGTTATATGAGATAAAAATATGAATGCTTCTGTTATGTTTCTGATATCGGATTGTCATTGTCATTATGACAAATGAGGACAAATTTTTATAGTTTTAAATACGTTTATTATGTATCAGTCATCAATCTATATGATATAATTTAAATCATATCATGTTCAACCTTATCATTGACCATCCCAATAGCATCATTAACCACATGACAGTTCACTCGAAATATAATATATTGAAGGTAACAGTATTGAAGGTGCTTGCAGATAAGTGTTGTGTTCATTATCTCTAAAATGTAGGCATTAGATAGCATAAGATTGATGTATTGTTTCTCGTTAAATCATCTTAATTAAACCTTTTAACAATTTTGTATAACAAATCATTGAAAATCAAATCATTTAAAGAGACTGACGAGCTAAAGATTCGTTGTTACATAATATATCTAGTCAGCATCGATCGGACAATAGGTTGGTTATGAACTAACAAGAAGATAAGCAAAATATGTAATGTGATTTAGTTGGACAGAAGTTATAAACTGCTGACGTTCTACATAAAATTCTGTTAGCAGGTAAATAATATAAATATGTGAGCTTTGATAATTTAATACTACAGCAGGTTTTTATTGGATTTTCCAGCGTACCAATGTACATTACACGAGTTTGAGAGCATTGAAACATTTTTGAATTGTCAATATCTCGTATTCCTTCCAAGTTTAGTGTCTAGCAAGCCAAGCAAAAACAATAGATATGACTCGTAAAGCACTTTCAACTTTGCCCTTATTTAGAACAATTATATTCATAACTTGCTGGCAAGGCCTAAAGAAAATAGACTTGGGGTTTGCAACAAAAATCAACATAGTCTTCTTCTGTTGCAAAACATTGCTTCTTGAATAGCATGTGCACTGGCGTTCAAAGTTGAGCAAATATTATGAAAGATTTATAAGTTGGTGACATCATCATCACGTCACACATTATGAACCTAGCATGCAACTGGTAGAAGAAACTGGGTCACTCTTTTCGCATCAGTCTCATAAATAAGCCGTGCCCTAAAGCTCTGCTAAACTATGTTTTATTCCCTACGTTCATATTTTAAATATTAATACAATACAGTTTTTGAAGAAAAGACGTTGCTATGTTTTCACTGTACATATTTCACTATCCCACCAATTATTATATTCATGGCTCGTGTTTAATTTATCTTTTTTGTAATTTCAAATACCCTATGGACCCTGTCACTGGTTCCGTTTTCTTACCAGAAGTCATTCCCATTTTATATAATTCTATCCTATTTAAAGAATTCGTAGAACTGCTGCCTGTTGACTTTTACAGTTACATAAAATAAATTGAAAAAAAAGTAAAAATATATTCTCATAATAATTCGTTGTTGGCATATTTGTTGTTATACAAAAGCTTTCCATAACAAGCTCATAATATAGCAAAGTCCTCATCGTTTTAAATATTTACCAGGATCTTGATAAAATTTGTATTTATACGCGAATATGGGTAGCATCCACAAAATTAGCGTTGTTTCAGTTGTTATTTCATCCAAGAAAATTGTGGTATGAGTATAATGGAAAATACTTCCATTGCACTGTACAGCACAGTAAATTATTCTCTGAAATATGTACATTCTCGACTCGTTAGAGACGTAGGTTATGCTGCAGTTTTTCTGCACCGACAGAATAAGATAACAAACAAATGGCAGCATGGCTTAATGAATGCATTCATTTCCTTCTTTTTTTATAATGTGGCACTGTTATAAATTATTCCAGAAATCTCCAGAGTCAAAGTGAACTATATTTTAATATAGTCTGTCTGCCAAGCATAGAAAATAAAAACAGGCAAACGTCTGAGCGCGCAGTTATTTCCATTTAGGAACAGAATAAATACGAAAAATAATGAATTTAGTGCACTATGGGATTTTCATTTGCTGTGAATATGAAGAAAATATATGCGTTTATGTTTAGGATTCAATTTGGGTAAATAAATTCATGTGTCTATGTATATATAAATGTAGTAGTCTGCACTGTCCCACATAATACACTTTTACAATTTTGCAATACATTTATTAGATTTTTTAGCAATTTTGGTATCAAACTTGATCCTCTTCTATCTTGTCTTAGTGTTCATTCTCTATCTTTCTATGTTGCTGGAATGAAGAAACTCATTGTACACAATCCATTGTAGCTAAAACTACAACATCTACCTAGATTACTAATGCAAAAGCAAAATAATTTAACTTTTTCTCCACTTTTATTACAAGAATGGCAAAATGAGGCTCATGTCATGTACGGAGGGAATTTTTCTGTATTACTATTCAAAGCTTGTGTTCTGCTATGCTTGTTTTGGAAAAGGGCACGTAGAAGGAAGAGGATGAAGAGGGAAAGGCATAAAACAAAAGACAAAACAGCAATCCCAATTGCATGTTGTGTTTGCTCTTGATGTTCTAATGTTGTTTCCTTTATTCCTTCAAAAAGGAGAAATAATATTGAAAGCTTTTGAATTTTCAAAAGGTCAAATAAAACTGAAACAAATAGTAAAAAACATATATACCAGTCTGGAAAATGAAATAGGATCAAATGCCTGCTGCGTGCCTGCTATGCGTACTTTTTCCAGGAGAAATCTCCCAAACAAATAGAAAATAATTTCACTTTAAATTCAAGAGAGTTCTACAAAGACGATACATGATGGAGAGAGAAAGAGCATTGGAGAAAAAGCAACTTATTGTTTACTATCTGCTCTCTCGGACCCACTCATGCATATATTGTACTATCTCCAGTTCTCTCTTCCTGGCTGCCTTAATAACGTAACCTCCACTTCACATATGGCATGTTTACCGTAGACATTTAAAGGCTCCTTGCTGCTCTTTTCCAAGTAAAAACGACTAAACTCTAGTTTTTTTTATCAATTTACCATAAAATACGGTTATACTGTACAACAAACTGGTAGCATATGATATGTTGTGCAGCAATGTATGGTAAGATCATGTATGTACGTTGGCTGTCGCTTTGAATCATACGAGTGGGACATCACATCGCATCACACAGTAAATATAGCACATGTGTATAGTATCAAGAAAATCCAGGATTTACCGAGAAAGGAAGCAAATACTCTGCCTGGATCTTTTTTTTCTTCTTGTGTGCCTGGCTCTCTGTACCCAATCGTCTTCACTGAAGAAGAAAGAAAAATGTACATAAGAGATACAATGTATATTCATATAAGTGTACCATCACATTTCACAACGAGCGAGTACACACCAAGTAGGCATAATGCACGGTTTTACGTCAAAAGGCTGGACCATTGCGAAAATTGAAATCCAGGATGGATGATATGCAGAGTTATATGCAGAAAGACACAACTCACATTAAACTTTTACCCAGGCAAGACATAAAAGGTGGTGGTGGTGGATAGCAATATGAATATTATTGGAACAGACAGAAAATTTCTTTTGACATGTATGAAATGGCGTGTGTGTATTTGCTCGTGTAAGCACTTTCCGTGTAAATGCATATTTTGTAGTTGTTTCCTCTCCTTAGTCGTCATGAGTGGTGGTTGGCGATACAGAAGACTGACGAGTTCAGAAAAATATTTTCGTCTACAGAACGAGAGGTCTAAGAAGAACATAAGTGGACGCTCATATATACCGGATAGTTTTACAGACATACTTTCACAGGAAATATTTATTATGGGGTTCTCCGGTTTGTATGTATGCCACCACCATCATCAACATCCCTACCAGCACCAAAAGTGTAGGAGAGTAACAAAAATACTCGTAGCCAGCGAACACTCGTAGACAAATCTTGGAGAAACAAAAAGAAATCCGGGGAAAAGTCCTCTTGAACTATTTATTCACGATGAGAAAATGTAAGTATACATATGATAATGGAAAGTAGTTGTTCATAATGTTGAACAATGTTGTTTTGTATTATAGTTTTTTGTTGATGTTATGTTGTTGTTACTGTTTCCTAAATACTTATTCCTAAATCTATGTACGTGATAAATATAAGCATTATACACTCTTGAAAAACTAGAGATAGGTGTAGTTAGTGTGGTAAGCAGAAAGTGTGTTGTGCTCTCTTCTGTGCCATGCCAGCAGCAAGAGCAGTTAGATAGATATATCTACTGTTGCTTGACGTTGCGAAAATAACTAAATAAAGAATACTACTGGAGCATGAATGGATGTATGTTGTTGGGTGGAGTGGTAGGGGAATCGCTTTCTGACAGGATTTTGGCAAAAGCCACTCGTTCTTTTCTTCGTACTTTTTTCCTGTTGTGCTTTTCCAGAAACACTGTTCGTTTGTCCTTTAACAGTACCACTAGCACCACTAATGCAATATATAGGTGATATACGGAATACAAAAAACCAAAATATTATTTTTTATTAAAGCTTTGTCTCTACTGTAATATATAGTTTTATAGTTGGCTATTGCAGGATATTTATATTTATATTTCATGTTGTGTTGAATACAATTGCATGAGTGCAAAAAGTACCACAACAATGCAAAAATACACACAGTGTATATAAATTTATCTTCAATATTTGTACCGGAGGATATGAATATTATGAAATATTTATGTATTTCGCAAATTCACTACAAGAAGGAATACCATAAAACCATACATGTAGACTTGAAGTATGCATAATACAAATATGCTTAACCTCCAACAAAGTTGCCTTTTGGGTACTTATTCTTACTACATGATTTTTGATAGAAAAACAAGAAAAGTAAAACTTTTATACACTTTCAATGTCCGCCTTTTTCTCTCTCTCCCTCCTTCCATTGTCTCGCTTTACAACAAAACGAGCAAACAGGGTAAACTAAGCAGAACAGAGCTATCTATAAAAACAAGCAAGTGTATTAACATACTTTACTTTTTACTTTGTTGCGAGAAAAAGTAAGCTATAAAAATCATGTACGAAACGTGAAATTATGTTAAACATGTACAAAATAGAGAAAATAGGAATAGATAAAGATTCGTGGAATAAAAAAAGTTTGAACTAAAAGGAATGCAATTATATGTAAGAAAGTATCATATATGATAATCATAACAAGCAACAAAAAGAGCAAGTGCCAGCTTACATATTATTATGCCTTCTTAATCCAAGCGAAAGCTTATTGTGCAGCAAGCTAGCAAAGCAAAGCAAGGCAAGAAAACTAATAGATGAAATAAAATGAGAAAACCTTGGAAGTTGAAAGTATAAAAGTTTATTTTCCCCATGTCCCATTCTATTTCATAAAGATGGGTATGGGCTTTAAATATAATTGGTGTCCATACAATGAGCAGAGGAAGAGGACTCATGCAGAGATTTATTCTCAGAAGAACGGCATGTTATTGTGTAGGCAAAAATGCAAGCTGCCCCGTTGCGTTTTCCTTATTCCATTTTTCGAGCAAGACGTTAGCTAAACGATTCCGTAACGATGAATTTTTTATGAGCGAGTATAACTGCCACAGTTTTAGTGTTACATTAAAAATATCATTATACTTTCTCTCTTGGTACTACTTTGTTCTTGTCGTATCCAACTGGTATCTTTTACCTACCTCTTTTAGGTAAAAAATAGGTATTACTTGTGAAAGTTTTTTTTGTTTTTACGAGTCATTTTAGATGCACTTTGTGCTTCATAAAAATTAGCAATGCATTTGGCATACGGCCCCTTTTTTCGGATTTTGTTTGTGTACACGTTTTTTTCGCAAAAAGTTTTGGAAAGTAAAGCGTATTATGTAATAGAATTATTTAAAAGAACGGATGGATTTGCCCATCTGCGAATATAAAGTTTGAGAACCTACATTCTCTCATCCGTATGCGAATATGCTCACAACGGCTATGTTGCAAGACTCCAAACAAAAAATGACATATCACGTATTATAAGGATTTGATTCGATCCTACATTTACATCCATGCCTTAAAAGTGACTACGTAATTACCTTCATGTTCTGCAGGTTCAGGCAAAAGGAAACATATTTCTGTTCATAGTGGAATGTGTGGGTGCTGGATTTTTTTTATTGCAAACAGATTTGTCTACAGGATCAAGGCGTGTATGTTCCTTTTGTATATAAGTTCAGTTTGTCTTTTTGTATACTAGTCATAACGAACAAAATAGAGAACAGAGGATTACTATAATGTTACAACACATGAATGCCCAAGGCGCACAGGACCTCAATACATACTTTTTGAGTAAACTATGTCAAACTTTGGGCTAACAAAATTGCTAGTCCTTTTTTCATGTACACGACACAAACATGTGAATATATGTATTATGTTTATACATCGAAACTAGAGTGCCTAAATAAATCGTTATTTATACAGCATGCACCCTTTCTTTTTCCCAGGGGCTCCTATTTCGTTTGAAAGCTAGTAGTAGTAAATGGAAAGATCCACTTTCCCTATGTATCAGGCACAAGTAAACATAATAATGTCTAACCTTCCACGGTAATTTTAAAAAATTTGCAAACAGGTCGTTTCTTTACTAGAGTCATTCAAGTGCAAATAATACAAAATACCAGGAGGACGAGTAAAAGGAGGAGAAGGAAAGTAGTTAATACGTATGAATACGCGATAAGCACACGCTCTTTTGTTGTACATCTTTCTTTTTCAGAGAGAAGAAGCAACCCAGTTCACATCACATGCTGGTGACTCGTTATTCAACTTGCTAACTATGATAACTTTTCCTTCTCATACTGCTCATTATCCTTTATTTTGTATTTATCTCTCCAAAATTCTAAGAGCTAGAACAAACTTTCTTCTTGTCATCCTCAATGCCTACCATATTTTTTTACTACTTGCATAGCCAGTGGAGTGAAAACTACCTTTAATAATATGTATGCACGTAAGGGGTCTATGTTTACCTTGTGTGGACTGCCTCACATTTTTCGTATGCACAGTCCCTTATCAACTATCACACACGACTACGACTTTGTATCAAGTATTTTAATGACACACTGCATACCAATGAATATTGGATGCCTAAATCGCTACCGTGAAAAATACTTACCTACTCAACTACAACGTTTGAGAAATACATTGCCTTGAATCCACCGGGAAATGTGCCATACCTATGTACATACGTGGGCCCTAAAGAAATTAGAGGAAAGCAAAAAG
>JAHZMV010000586.1:0-11317 GCA_027743765.1 Coecobrya sp. COE2
TATAAAAATGCAAACTGTGAAAGGCTTTTTAATTTTATCTTTTATTTAAACAGAAGAGTGTCGTTAGCAATGAAAAGATGTTGAATGAATTGCTATCGTTGTCGAATTGCACGTATCGTAGTGGTAGTGCATTTTTTTAATGCATAAAAGCAACCTATACTTATTCTAGAACGATAAAATCATGAAAAGCTGCAGAAAGAGCAGCACTCTAGTGCAGTGTATTAACTAGTGTGTATTTTTTCTTCGCTTCTTCCTTGTTCCACCATCATCCATCCGAGAGATTAAATTTATTACTCTGCGTGCCCCATTCATTTTCTGGTTTGGAAAAATTATGTGCTCGAGATTGAATTCATGGCTTTATTTCCTCTCCTCACGATTCAATGTGGAAGAAAAACTCCACCTTAGCGTAGAAAGGCAAGCAAGCAGAAGCAAAAGATTACTTGCCCCTTTAACTTCATGATGCACAAGTTGGAGAAGAAGGAGAGCAAGCCAAAAAGAAAGATTCTACAAACAAGCAGGGATGAATATTATGATGATGGTGATCAAGATTATGATTACCCGTTTTTTCTTCCCTATTTTCCACCTCCTTATTCTACAGAGAAGAATCTACTCACTTATGTAGTCAATGTGCAATGGTATAATAGCAAATAATGATTGCTAAAAGGTCAGAGTTTTTCTTGCCTAATATTCATATTATTGCAGCCGTCATATATAGAAACGTACGACAGCTGCTGTTTTTATTTTCAAGGCATTTTTTCTGAATTCTTTGCACCCTCTAAAACCTTACTGTGTTTGAAATGGGAACCACAAGATATGTTGCTCTGATTTTAATTCGAGATTAAATTACTGAGATTCCTCCGGCTGGTTTCTAGTTCAATATATTATGTAATATGGCCATTTATATGCGTGTATTTTAATAATCGAAGTATTCTGGCTTATTCACCCAAAAACAGGCGAGGCCGTTAATTTTTCAGAATTTAAATAGAAAATATCAGCAAAATGTATATTCAGAGAATACATGTCAAAATGTAAAGATTTATGTGACAAACCATCTTATTGTACACTACCACCAATGTGGTTGCCTGCCTATAGGCGCGGTAGCATACCGTTTTGTTTACTTTTTAAAATTGGTATCGCATGTCAAAAAATGCGTGATTTATTAATTACATTTTTTCCATGGCAATTATCATGATATTTAATTCATTGGATTTGAAATCCGGTTTTATTACTTTTCTTATGAAAGGTTACAGACGGGGTTTTTTAAACAAATGCATATCACGCACTTTCCATTCAATACTGCAAATACTGCACATAGACTCTTGTGATCAGTTCTAAATTTGTCATTATTTTATTTTAATTGCAATTGGAACTCTCAACGATTTATTTTGTTTTAAAGAATTCTAACTTATGCTATCTACCTTTCTCAGTCGATGTTTACGTTAGGGGACAAGACCTACAAAGTTTTTTCAATTCTTGTTAAAAATCTTTTTATTCCATGCATACGGAAAGGGGAAATTGTCTGGCTTTGTTTTCCCCTTTCGTTTGTGTAATTGCTGTTTTGCATCCTTCTAAAGGCTTTGTTCACTATCATCTCGCTCATTTTATTGCATTTGCATTGCACCGAAGCATATTCTATTCTTATTTGATTCTATCCTCGGCAAGTTGTTTGATTGTTTGAGTTACTGCTTTCTTTAAAGTCTGAGGTCTGGGAGATTTTTTTGCTCTTTTGAGCGTTTAGCTTTATAAAAGGAATATCTTTTGACTGTTTTCTTTACTATCCCTACTGTCCTTTTGCATGGTTTACCATGCTACGCTACAGGATTAGCTCGAAGGGGTTTTCTTTCTGTTTTCGTTTTTACTCTCCTTATTTAATTCTTCCCAAGATTTAGAGAAGGAAGGAAGACCCCTTTTCATTCTCCTTTCACTTGAATTCGTNAGTTGTTTGATTGTTTGAGTTACTGCTTTCTTTAAAGTCTGAGGTCTGGGAGATTTTTTTGCTCTTTTGAGCGTTTAGCATTATAAAAGGAATATCTTTTGACTGTTTTCTTTACTATCCCTACTGTCCTTTTGCATGGTTTACCATGCTACGCTACAGGATTAGCTCGAAGGGGTTTTCTTTCTGTTTTCGTTTTTACTCTCCTTATTTAATTCTTCCCAAGATTTAGAGAAGGAAGGAAGACCCCTTTTCATTCTCCTTTCACTTGAATTCGTAAAGTAAGCTGTTGGCAAGAAAGCACATATTTCCACAATACATTCCCAGTTGTTGTTTCCGCATATCCTTGTGTGGACTGAATCACAGAAGGAAGTAATTTTATTCTTTCTTTTACTTGGTACGTGGTTAGAGGTTCAGTGTGTATGTGAAAGTGTGTTGTTGTGGTGATGACTCAATGCTTTTGGCTATAGAATTTTCCACGTATATTGAGTTGTAAGCTGTTTTTGGAAGTGGAGATTAAAGCAACAACGAACGTTAAAAAAGGCAAGGTCGGTCGCACCATTTTCAACATTTCGCCGGCATCCCATGTGTCGTGATTCTCATATCGTCGTTAGTTATGTGTACTTTAGGGCTTATCTCTTACGTGAGTGTACAAAGAAGCAGATATAAGCTGGATGGCTGAAACACAAATTTACTGCGCACACTCAGGCTAGACAAAACAAACGTTTGTTCACGTAAATCTCAAAATAAAATAAAAAAATTTGCTGGTAACGAGTAAGCTTATATTTTATTCACCAGTGAAAATGTTTATGACAGCATAAGAAGAGGTTTCAATGAATGAATGAACAAATAGAATCTCTTCATTTGCTTTAAACAAGATGATAACAGAGATCTCTTGAACTCAAATTGAGTTGTTAGTCGTTAGTCTTTTTTCGGAGGCAACTCGCACGCATTCCCTGTTTCTTATTTTTCTCGCAATCACTACTTGTGTACGCAAGTATTGTTCATGTTAATTCAGTATGCTTTTGGCCGTGAGTTTCCCTTTATGTTTATCCAATCATATTACCAAACAAAAATTCACTCACAGTCAAAAAATTCTAAGAATGAATGTATAAAGAAAATATATTTACATAGCATATACGATTGCTTGAACAGCAGCCTTTCAAAAAAATCAATATTCCTACTACCGTTTCAAAAGAAACTTGAAATTCGAATAGATATGTACATAATATTTAATTTAATAGGAAATGTTGTGTTGTGTGATGATTTAAAAAAGTGAAATGGTCATCCTATGCAAAAGTACGGAAGTTCGTCGTGTTTTTTCTGTAAATGAATAAAGCATTAGGGAAATTTATGCTGTGCAAACTTTGAACGGGTATGGCAAGTAGCTTCCTGGTTTTTGAATATGTTTAAACATTAAGCATGTAGAATAATGAAGGATTCCATTAAGCCAATTCCTTAATGGTATCATCAACAACTCACCTTTCAAAGATGTTTATGATGGTGTTAATGCTGGTGGTAGTATTTCTGATGATGAGGATAGTGCATGATCACTAAATGTTTAATCTTCTAAATTGCGTATTCTCACTTTTAATTAGGCTGATGCATTGATGATGATGCACTAATAATAGTAAATGTTTACAAGATGGTGTTATTGCCTACTGTTATGCAATTCCCGTTTCTCTACAGGTCGGACAATGTTGTGTGACACACATAATGTTTGTATCAAATTGAATAGGCACCTACGTACATGGCAGAAAAGAACGCACGACTGAAAGGCATTCGAAAGAAAATTAGCGTGAAATCAAATTTCCTTGTGTGTGTTACTGCAGCTCTTCTTGGATGGTAGAATATGTACGAAGAGGACCATACAAACACGCGCATATCACTTTGCCTGTCGCATGCAACTCCTGCTTCAGCCAGTAAAAGCAATCTTCAGGCCAAAAAACTTTTTCGTTATTTTTGCCGTTCTTGCGTATCGTGATTTTTTCCTTCAAGAATCTCGTTAGAAGTTTACTTAACATTCATAAATGGGTATTTCATGTGTACATGGCATAAGCTTAATATAACTGCTTATTTACGCGTGTTAAGTATTATGCTCTATTCGACTCTCAGCCAGACGAAATTCGATCAAAATGTTAAATTCATTAACCTGAAAAAGCAGGATCTTGTTTCATAGTCATTGCACCTGTTTTCGATTTCCTAACCCGGCAAATTCTTTAAGATAGCTAACATTCTCGAGTACATGGAGCTGATTATACACTCTGAAGAATAAACCTTACGGAATTTCTACAAAAAAGATTATAGTCACACTTGGAAAAATCAGAAAGATTATATTACGCTCCGTACCATCGTAATAAAAAATAATCACGGAAGTACTTGTATGTATGGTAGTTCATAAAAATACTCTTGTGATCATCTTTTGAAACGAATGTGTTCTCTTCTTCCATAAACATAGCCCATCGCCGTGTGTAATGATAAGGAAAGCAAAAATGCTATTTTTTGGATGGCATAAGCATCCAATGTTTACTCCAATAAGCATGAAAGGCAATCTCATTGTGACAGACAGAGAACATGAAACAACCAAGTTCCCTCGCCTTTTATGCATGCACACCGTTTCATTTCACCATATTTCACGTACAATGTTTACTCCCTCTTTTCTTAAATATTCGTTTTCAAAAGAAAGAAATCCGGCACGGCATAGCTGCGATTCACTGCAATTTACGCACGGTTCAACCTCTATTTTTACAACATGCCATAACAATTCATAATAATATCCTCATCCATTCTCACTCACATGCAATCACGAGAAAGAGAAAAGGCTCGACGGAAAGTGATATACAATTCGTTATGTACACTGACATGACGAGACAGAAACTTGTATTGGTGCTTACAACATTATCATGATCATGCCACTTCAGAGTTTACATAGAAAACAGCGTGTTATGTTACAATGCCTTCACCACAATGTTGCGCCACAATTTCACAAGAAGTCCGCGTGTATAAATATTGTGTACTTTCACTGGAAACATATAATCCAATGAAACGTCATTCCTCATGACCAGTCATGTGAGTGAATTGTAGGGTGCAACGAAATTCAGTCGAGCTTGCCACACCAACATGTTATTGTAATATGACATTTTTACTTCGGAAAAGGGAAAGGCATCATTCTCAGATAAATTCACTAACATGTAAAAATCTAAATGCACAAACTACTGTGCGGGCACACTAAAAGTCTTTAATATATTTATGGCTCAATGGTCCATATCAGTTGGGTTTCAGCTAACTTGAGATCTGAGACTAGTTTTTCATTCCAACTATGTATTATATCTTAAGAAATCACAATCATATGGAAAAAATATCCACTGCTACTAGTAATTTTTATGTGACTGAAGGAACACTGGATGCTTCAAACGAAGGTCTAAGCCATATAAACGTTACATAATGCATTTCCTGTATTCCATTTGTATTGAAAGGAGGGCGAGAAGCAATAATAATTCTTTCACTTTTTCTATGTTTAGTCAGGAACAGCGGTAGTTAATGTTATATTATATTGCATTGCAACATCACATCTACTAAATTTATGTACATGAATTTTCTTTATTGCTTTGATAAGCCATATACATAAATACTACAAGAAAAATCGCTCACTAACCATAACTGGAAATTCTACTTGACTAGTTCTAAAAACCTGGAGAAACGTTACTTGCTGTAAAAAATGTGTACGATATGGTTTCGTATGATGCATGGAAGAGCAATTGCAGTGGACTATCTAAATGTAGTTTTTATGTTGTACCTTACTTTACAAGCACTAGTACTGGATGGTTCATTGACAAGAAAGGGATTTTCATGAATTCAGCCAACCAAGAATTGACTTGGTTTGACTTGACTGATATGTACAGACGTATCACAGGTGCCACCCTTTCACTCTTGTTATTACTTTGTGCAGCGCTTGTTGTACCGCAACTCGAACGACATAACCGCAGCCCATTCTACTATAGCTTTTGGAATATTGTTCTCTAAAAACGGTGTGTATATGCGTACGTATATGTATACCTGTATGTGCATGCGTAACTGTTTCAATCTCATAAAATTACCCTGTCCGGAACAAGCATCTTTAGAAACCAAGCATCGGAAACTTTTGTTCAGACAATGCAAGTTGGAAAGCCATTAGAGCAACAGAAAAAGTTCGTGCCTTGCAGTGCAATGAAAGTGCAGCTTAATACCAAGATATTATTATGTTGGTCGTGTTATACACAACTTTGCTTTGGTTCCGCTGCTGTTATTGTTGTTGTGAAGCTTTATCTAAAAAATGTATTAAACCCATAGTACCCAACCGCACAGGGAAGTGAATTGCGGTAACAACTTGCGGGCTTACTTTACTTTAAAAGCATGACATTATTTTCTTGGTATTCTGGATTCTTGAGAGATTGTTGCCGGAAACATGAAATTCACGGGGTGTGATTTCTTTTTAAGAGAAGCAGCGGCGAATACATTGAAATTCTTGAACCGACCGACCCACTTGACTTGTTCACTTATTTATGAAATTTGTAAAGTGCTCATGTATTTCGACTTCCGTTAAATATCATTCATTCATTGCCTCAAAATCTGCTTGCCTACATGCATATGAAGATGTTGATGAATCCATACATATTATGCCACAAGGAGGAGAGTCGCCCTGAAGTGAATAGCTAAAAGTAGGATGAAGACTGAAAACTGTACATTACACCAACAATTCCACGATGGTTCGAAAAGTATAATTTGGTCGTCGTGTCCGTGTGGATAAGTTGCGGCAAACTTTCATCAAAGCTGTAAGCAAGCACTTTAGCTGCATAATGGATAGTATTAGTAAGCAATCCTACACAGTGGTGTTAGTGGTAAAGCGTGTTGGGTTTGACTTTTATCAAGATTTCTAAATTACATGACTCACGCTCTAGTTGGCCACAACGTCGTAACGTTATCATCAATTTCTCTCGTAAAGCCTTGAAAAATGTATGAGCTAATGTGCTGAGTATTTGAGTGTTGGGAAATCGGGAATTGTGTGAAAAATGTGATTTTGATATCTATCTTGACAACTGACGAGCTTCTCTGATCAGAGAAACTATTCATTGTCTACCTTTTATTTTGGAAAATACCAAGCAATCTCACCATGAAACCATGTGAGCTGGACAAGACTAGATAAATGAACACTTTATGTTGGTCTGCATGGTTGGCAAACGAGAGGAAAACAGGAAGATATAGATTCGAGAAAATACAGAGTAGGAAGGAACCTTCGTTTACAGGAAGATAATCAATTTTAACGAAAAACCCAATCTTGATCCAGCAGACAGACGGCAGCCGTATATAGTCAATAGTTGAGTAGAAACACAAAATGAGGGATTTTCATTTTCATAGTCAGTTAGAATCCCAGTCTATGAATCTCATGATTTTCTCCCTTCCTTTTTTACTTAACTTCAACATTTTCGCCGTTCTATCTTCCTTCCATTGTTATCAACCCTTCACATCATTTCGAATCATTCAGTGCATTGTCGGTTCACTGTTCATCACATTTCTACCCTTCCTTCTATACTTGCATTTCGTTTTTTCTCTCTTTTGAATCGGAGAAGAATCAAAAGAAAAACCACAGCTAATCCTAGAAATGAGCAAATCTCATGTCGTCTCTTCACTTCCTTTCACCATCTTCGTGTTGCTGAGTATGTACATCAGTTCAGCACTCAGCGTGATACAAGAGTTGCAATAGACATTTTATGTTTATCTTATTCTAAGGGATTCTTGAAGACAATGCATGTCATTAAGATTCCTAGTGCATGTATGCATTGCATAATGTATTTATTAGTGTACAATAAAAAAGATACACACAACTTTTTGTGCATCTCACCGCGTCGTTATCTTTCCACTACAAATTCTCCTACTCCAGACTTCAGATAAATAATAATCCTGAAAAGGCAAGCAGCGGCATTTTTCCTGTAATATTTTTATTTTGTATTCTTTGTACATTCCTCAGCGCACACATATGTACGTCTTCCTATCGCCGTTCTCTTTCGTAGTGCTCTACTCTGAAATAAGATTTCTAAGGAATTTGCAGACATTTCTCATCTTACACTTACGTGCATCATAAGAGCTTACAATAAATCCAACTGAAGGTACTCGGTCATGATATCACGTTACATTCCTGCATAGCTTTCGCTTTTTTGTGTGGAAATATAGTTTCATAAAGAAATATAGGCGAAGGATTTCCGGGCGTCGAGACGTTTTCGGTGAGTATTAAACAACCCAAAGGAATTCTCATTTTTGTCAGCGCATAACTTTCAAAGTATTGTGTATAGTATAGAGCTATCAATATTAAAGTAATGTTTATTACTTCAACTACGTGTAACCTCTGGAAAATGAAATACACAAGTATACATACTTCATAGCATATTATAGGTAAAAACGAGATGCAAGGGATTATTGCAACTTGAAGCGGATTATTTGAGCCGTCTGTGCGAGCTTAAGATGTAGTAGACCAGCTCAGGACATTATCAGTGGGGTTATGGCTTGGATGCGTCGTATATTCATGAGTTGCTGTGGTCTAGTAAGGCAAGGGTATAGCATAGAGCAAAAACTAGTCGATATTGTTATGAGTCGCCCGTGATATTACTGAATTTTTATTGCTTATGAGAGGCTGCTGGGCTGAATAAACAGGGTATGATTATTATTATTCTTACTTAAATTTGAGAACTTTATATATTATGCAGAAAATGTAAAAAAGAAAGGTGTGTGCGTTTTAGTTTTGAATCTACCATCAGGTATACCCGAATATACAGGGATAGAAATGACCATTGTTTATTGCTATATTGCACCTTTACATTGGAAGTTAATATGAAGAGCTCATGCAGAGTTCCTGTCAGATTTGACGAATCTGTGTTTCGTTCTCTCTATGATCATCGTTGAATTCTTTGAGCAGAAAATTTTTCTAGTCAGCCATCCCATCCTAGAGCTCTATTAACAGACTCATTTGAATACAGTCGGCGATAAAAAATACATGAAAGGAGTAGAATGGACAATGACGACGTGGCACTACATAAATGACTGGGTTGATGAGGATAAAAATTTCTTTCTTTTTTTACATTCATTTAGCCAAATATGGTCATCCTATTCTTCCATTGACAGTGTCATAAAACTTTGTGGTGGTGATCTGCTTTGATAATGGTAAAACAGAACTCTTTGCACTCTATAGAACTATACGGTAGAATTCTCAGGAAAAAATAAATGAAATGTGAGGAATGGGAAAGCTTGGTTGACAAAAGGAATCCACAGCTAAATGGTCTTTGAAACTGGTTTTAGTTTCATTTCATCATCACATCAGTTTACAGTATTCGTTTTGACGACTATTCATAGTTGTCGGTTTTATCTTTCCTCACATATTACCGTCATTTTCATCATCATATTATTATCCAGTTTGATATGTAGCATGATTTTGTCCTCGAATTCTTTGTTAATTACAAAATGTACTTAAGGAGAAACGTGCCCATGTTCATTTGAAAGCTTTGAAACACTAGTGTCTCAAGTAACAATACTAAAACTTGACTGACTACGTTTTTGAACAGTTGCATGACAAAAGCACGAGCCAAAGAATTACTCCTTATGCAGTCCAACAAAACACCGTTGTTTTGTTTCATTCAAGAATGGAATCTGACACGAGAAGACCGGACCCACAAAGAACACAAACACCGAGCGACTTGTTGTTGCGCAATAATATTATTATGAAACTCGGCTACTAGAAGCAAGAGCCAGCATAAAATTCTGTTAAATTTGAGTGAGCTAAATAGGTGGTGAGTAGATTGTATGCAACATTCTTCGCCTCGTGGAGTCCGCTTTATTAAAGAGGACGACTGGTGTGCGTAGATAATTTCTTGGCTTTTAAATTACCAGATCAATCAATCTTTATTTAACTTTGTTTGCTTGCACACTACTATCATCATTGAAACGTCTGTCTTTCCACTCTAATTTGCTCCTATGTATGTAGTCTAAGTTATATGTATTCGTGTTGTTGGGAGAAAGAGACAATTTCAAAACGCCTTTCGTATAAATTTTCTTACATTCATGGCAAAGTGAGTTAGGAAATATAATAAATCCGGAATGTAATATTCTTCAGGATATACGCAATATTTAGTTAGGGACCCTGTTGTTCACAACAAATTATATTTTGTGAACCAATGACTATCTACTATTTACATGCTACGCTGTAGACAAAAGGAAATCAAACGAAAAAATGAACTGAGACAATGTCCAAACTGTTTCTCAAGTTTCCGTGTAGTAATTTTTACAAAAGCTTTCGGCATCTCTGTTCTGACAGGCACGACTAATAAAAAATGCCAGTCTCAGCAGGGCATCCAGGTTATATAACATTATTTTTACAACCCTTCATTCTTGTAGTACAATTTTATGAAAGTGCTGGCGGAAAATCTTATAGGTATACAAATTCTGTATTTTACAGAAACAACTACAGTGACATTTGAGTACAAAGTACCACATTTATTATTTTTTTACATTTTGAGTTCCGGGGCTTCTCGCGTAATGCTAGGATTTTAAAGCTTAAAATTACATTTCTGAAATTTTTAGGTATCAAATAAAAACCGACTCGAGATAATGAATGAGCAGTGTGTTAGCTTATGTTAATGCATGTGTGTGTCGTGTGTTCGTGTTTTTCACTTAGGTTAACTTAGGTAAATACATATCACACATATCTTTAACTTTTGATTTTGATACACATAACCACAACACGTACAAATATATATGACAAATCATTTAATAGATTAATAAGTATGCAAATTATTATTTAAAATCAATAGAAAGAAAATCAGTAGCCAGTTTTTTCTAGATGGTTTGTGCAAACCTTACCACAGAAAAAGGATATTTCAGGGGATTGTTATCGCTCCATTCATTTATTAAATTAAATGCGCCAGCACACAAACATTCCTAATGACATCTGATGTGAATATTTAGATCGTAGATATGTTGAAACTCCGAGTTAGTCAACCCTGTTGAAAAACGCCAATTTTAGTGAGTGTATCTGATTTTCACTAAACAACAATAGAAATTACATGTTAGTATTTCTAGCAACATTATTGTAATGGAATTTTTAAAATTCAACACGTAGTATTGATTAATGGTTTACTTTTAAATTTAACGAAAGCTGTTCTTCCATTTTTGTCCAAGCCGTTTCTTTTACAGCTGTAATTATTTTTGCAAAAAAAACAAGCTTCCCATGCTGTCTCGTCTACGATATTCCTTTAGATGATCAATGATTAGTGCAATGCATCGAACAATTGTTGTTTTATGAATGTGTACACATGATCTTAAAATATCTTTGATTTACTGCTATTGTATGTATATGCATGT
>JAHZMV010000587.1:0-20468 GCA_027743765.1 Coecobrya sp. COE2
TGCTTACATTGGCATAAATACATATATACAAGCATATAACCTGTCAGACGTTCAGTAATAATATGTACCTACCTACCTACTTATATGCTATGTATGCAGTAAAGATGATGATCATGATCATGTTCATCCTATGAACTTGACTGATGTCAATGAGATTTGCAAACTCAGGGAAATGTATTGTGATGATGATATTGTAATGTAGTTGGCATATATGAATGGATGATATCATATATTCAACCTACCCAGTGTAGTAAGTTTTACACACTTGGTGTTCCTGCCATCACCACCGTTCCTTTCCTCTGGCTTGGCTTTCGCTTCTTCTCACCCGCAGATCAGCAGCACTCAGCATTTCATGGTATGAAGACGGTGATTCGTGATTCCATTCCTTTTTCCAATAAAATTATGTAATGCTGGAGAAATTTTGTGCTTTTGTCCAGCTGCTACTACTTGTGCTGCTTGCAAGTTTATTCCTCATTTCATTTTCCTTGTAGAAAGAAAGCATGCCGACACATAGACACGTTCTTTTTTCGATTAGTTTTTTTCTAAATACTATTACAGTGTTGCATATAAGCAGTAGTGTTGGTCTAGGCTTTTCAGTTCATTTTCATAGAGACAGCAAGTGTGGACTATTGTGGAACAGCCAAGAGGAGACACACACACTCTCTTATATTTCCTCAACAGCACAGGTCACTCACTCCTTCCCCTCTCCTAATCACATCTTACACACATATACACACACGAGTTGGATATGACTTTGGCATGTGCCTCCAATTCTGTTTTACGATAAGAAACTGTCTTGGGTTTCTTGTTGGCAACACTTTTCAATAGATGACTACGACAACGGAAAAATAAGTGTTCGAAAACACATATACGTTAGATAGGCTCATACACACTCTCACATCACACCACCAACAGCGGCTGTGTAGCGATGATGGCAGTAGTAGTATTAGCCAAACCTTTCCGTTCCTTCCTCTCTCTCTCTCTCAGCCACCAGCAGTTTAAAAGCTGGGTCAAAAGTCTGTACGTGTGTGGAGTGAACTAATCCAGCGTAATAATTAGAAAAGTGCACATTCCTACTCCTTTGCTGTAATAATGAAAGAAAAAAATGCTGTAGTAATTTAGGTACGTTCCTTTGAGTGAAACTGCTTTGTGATGTCAGCAGAAAAAAAAGAAAGAGGGTATCCTCCGACGGATGAATAAAACTGCCTATTTGGCCTGACCAACAACAAACAGCATACAAAATGCAAGAAAAGGGTTAACTTTGTATATACAGTGCTGCTGCTGATGATGATGGTGGTGCGGCAAGAGAGTAACAACAGCAGACGATGTATTAAATGCTAAAAACTTAACTCTCTCTCTCTCTCCGTCTTTCTGTCTCTAAAAAAGTGCAATGTGACCCGTATGGAATGGAAATGGCAACTGAAGGGGAAAGCAGCAGTGGCTCACCAGCAGTATTACACCATTGCATAAAAGCATCAAGGAACGAGCAACGTTCGAAACACACATCCCATCATCGCACAAGAACTAGCTATACGACGAAATACCTATATATTCATTACATATATTGCTTATAGGAGTAGCAATATTATGACGATATCGCTATACACAGGCTTTTTATATGGCCAACTAGTCAAGTGGTTTGGTTTGCTTATAATATAAGCAGAAAAATAGTAGTAGTAGTAGTAGCAGCAGCAAAAGCAGTCTACTTCTTTTTGCTGTGGGCTCTTGGCTCTGGTTCTGCTGTTGTCCGTCCGTACGTACGAATAATACGTACGTAAGATACACACACATGTACACACAATACACACACGTACACACTCGCACTATTTTACACACAAGCGGAATACCAGAACCAGCAGCGAGAGAAGCGGAGTGAGCGAAAGAGAGAGAAGAATCGCAAACTATATGGAACTTGCAAAAAACTCTTTTTGGCTTGGCTTAAAATCGAGTGAGTGTGAGAGGTCGGGTATTCTCTGCTGTACAACAAGAGAGAACAAGAAGTGCGTACCTAATATTCTCCTTGTTGTGCACCACCATCATCATCATCGCTCACAAGACGAGAATCATGTAGCCATGCCATAACACAGATACAGTATTTTTGATTGGAGCTCTCTAGCAACTGAATAAAGAAGAAAAAAATAGTTTCTATATAGCGAAAATGTTTAGTCGAAAGACTAACCTATCTTGCATGTTCCATAGCATGACACACAACAGCCACTCACACACACACAGACACACACGAAATTCACCAGCAGAAAGAAGAAAAGAATTATAGTTTGTGTGTGTGTGTGTGGAGAGCAGAGTGGAGTTTCATGAGGATCGTGTTGACGATGATGATATAACTTGTCTATAAAAATATTGTATTATTCCTATAAAAGCTACTTGCCAATATTATAACTTTTTTTTCGCTTGTGACTTTTTCTCTGTGTAGCTTTCGTATATCCAGTTCCCTTGTCCTTCTCAACCTCCTCCCTCTTGGTCTCCTGCGTCAACTAGCTAAAAAAATGTCTGCTATATGGACGTTTCCCCTCTGTTTTCCAAACAACATCATATCACCCGACCCGACCAACATCAAAATGATTATTGCATGCTCTAAAGGAGAATAATATAATGAAGAGAGATGGTAAAGCTTCTGAACTTGAAATTGTGCGAAATTATGTGTACGTTTGTGTGTGTGTGTGAGTGTGTGTATGTGCGTCTCTCGCTCTCTCTCTCTCTCTTACACACACACTTACTCACCACCACTGCATATTTACATACATGCTATTCTCTACAGTACAACATGATGATAATATTCCATGATGATGCCAGCCATTAGAAGAGTTATTTTTTAGGCTTGTCTGCTGGAAAATAGGTACGTATTTCAGACAGAGCAGCGTTTTATTTGCATAATGATTTCATGCAGATTTTTGGTAGATGATGAATACCTAGTATATTGCGTTGTGTGAAAAGATGAAGTAAGACGATAGATGTTATAGAGTCATAATGATGGTGCTTGCACATCAAAGATGTTGCACGAATAGTCCAGCATAAAAAATCCATTTTTTGTCAGCAAACAAGCTCCATTTTATGCTGCAATTTTAATATATAACGTATTATGCGTATTCGTGTATTTTTCATGTCTATTGTATGAATGATTACATGCATTTGTGCTCGTATGGTTATA
The DNA here is from genome assembly GCA_027743765.1 of Coecobrya sp. COE2. Classification (NCBI taxonomy): domain Eukaryota; kingdom Metazoa; phylum Arthropoda; class Collembola; order Entomobryomorpha; family Entomobryidae; genus Coecobrya; species Coecobrya sp. COE2. Next base: position 3,167 of record JAHZMV010000587.1, read on the forward strand.
AGTACTTGTATTAAAATCTTGAGATAAGAAAAGGTTCTCGTTTTTTGCATATCCTGCCAGTTGTCTGAATAATGACTTGCATGCAAGCTTTTGTCCATGATGACTGATGGTGATACAATGATAGGAGTATTTTTTACACTACTATTAATCCATGCCGTGTGTGTGTGGACGTTGCGAAATCCTGACTTCTTTTTTTTCATTGTAATTTACAAGTTTTCAGTTGAATAAAAAAGGAACATGAAACTGATATTATGCATATTTAAAAGATAGCAGCAGCAACGGAATGATGATGATAATAATAATGATGTGTTATGTATGTATGCATTTCGCGTTTCACTGCATTGATAGCATGTACATTTGCGTAAGTCAAAAGAGTCAAACGAGCGACTGGGAGAAGAGTACTACTGACGGTGGAGAGCTCTATATAGTTTTGCTGCGGATGATGACGCAGTCAAGAGTGAGAGAAAAGCTACGTATAGAGCATGAAAGAATAAAAAAAACCTGATTCTGCCTGCCTACGAGGAGAATAGTATAAAAAAAGATGCGAAGCTTCGTTTAAATGGTTTCAGCTTGAACATCTCCAATGTATCATCCTGCCACTACAACTGCTAGCACGACGCTATAGACTCCTTTTTCTTGTAAGATAGAGAAGAAGACTCAACTGCAGCCGCATTGACTCTCGGGTGTCTGCTCCGCTTAGCTTACCCAAGTAAGTTCCTTTTCATGATGGGTTTCGCATGCCTACCACACTACTACCTATCTACTTAACTTTACTTGGATATTACCCGACTACTCCACATTGTCGTCTTGAGAGCTGGCTGCGCTGAGTAGGCACGGAAACCCGTGTAAGCCATAAGCAAACCACGACCTTTGTCGTGGTCTTTACATTGCATCTCCTCTAAAAAACCAGGATAGAGAGAGGAGTCTATATAGAATTGTCGTCGCTCTTCTCCTCCTCTTGACTCGCGTAGGTATTTTTACTTTCATCCTCCTCCGTTTCTTTGGAATTTACGTAATTCTTCAACGTTTACACCATATAATAATATTATAAACATACAAAAGTCTATATATATACTTCACAGCTGCTACTTCCTTGCCTTTTCTCCGTATATCATTTTGCAAGTCTTGGTATATGTACCACCACCCAACTGCGTCTTTAGTTTCCCATTTTCCCCTTTCCTTTGCGATTATTCTTCTACTGCTACTGTGTACACACTTTGCACACACACACATTATTTTACTCACTCACGACAGGGACAGGACACACACAAGACACACATGTATGCACACACACACAATTTCGGTTTCTCCCTCTCACTCTCCTTCCTTAACTCGTTTTTGCAAAAGGCACCTCTATGCATGATATAGTGAAGGCAAAAGTCATTTTTTGTTCGGGCAGCTCTAGGTCTAACCCTAAAAACGCGAACGTCACAAAAAAGTAGCCTATATACAATTTATTCAGGTTGACTCTCGTATAATAGTAATATGGCAGGGTAACAATTTCGCATCATCATCATCATCAACACCGCCATTCTTTTCGTCATTACCCTTTCACAACAGGAAAAAGGGAGAGAATCGTAGGAGAGCAACGCATAATTCTGTAGTAGGAAGCTATATAGGCGGTCTAGACCTGGTATGGATCAATTCAGAGAGGGAATTTGCGAGACATGCACTACTTACTCACTTTTATGTGAAAATTCTCCCTCTGCCTGATTTCGTCCAATTTTACAACGATTTGCTAGAGACGTAGTAGAAGCAGGAAAAACGTAGAAACACACCTTTAAGCAATTTTTATGGGCGCTTCTCGTCGTTCATCCATCCTCCTTTTCCCTAAGAAAGATTCTTTTTCCTTTGCCATTTCATAAAGCCCTTGCACAACTTTCCTTGCTTTTCTCCATGTCTACCTTATTCTCTCTCGTGGAATCGCTGGGTATATTTAGAATTTACTTTTTTCCACTTTTTTTCTCTTTGGGAGAAAGTTGTTTGGAAAGTAGCAAACGAGAGTGGGCATGGAATATGGGACACGTAGTTTTTAAGTAGGCGTTTGGTAACTTAATATCTTCATCCTTTTTCTGCTACCCATGTAAATGTGGCGTTTATCTAGATTTGTTCTGTTTTATAGATAACCTAATAAGTGTACATTCTCCGCAGAGAAACCTTCCGCGTATACCTATTAAATGTACATGATTATACCGGTTCCTCCCACAGCTAGGAAAAATCCGGAATCGGATAAGCTAATTAAAGCTGTGTTAGTTATAAGTGGACGAAATGTATATGCAAATGCAAGATAGCACGTTTACGTAAACACTACGTGCTTGTCCTACTGACAGTGAATTGCATGCTTTCACCCTCTAATAATAATGTTATCCACACTAACATAACAAACATGCCTTTTCTTGTAAAGAGACGGCAAACAGCAAAGTTTTCCCTATTACATAGCAATCATAATATGTAGTAGTGGACAGCAGTGGTAGGAGTAGCAGTAGCAACGGAGCCAGAAACCATCATCATCATTGATTTTTCCCAGGGCACCACGCACACAACAAACAACGAGGAAGGAGGAACGGCAACATACCAAAAAAATGAAGAGAAAATATAAAGACAGAAAACCTAAAATTGTAGCTCTTTAAATCAATGACATTAAGTGAGCAGCAGCACTATATAAGCCTGTTGTCGTATATTCAATAATAATAGAGCGGTCTTTTCTCCAGGTTATATTTTTGTGCAAAATGGTATAATATTTCACGGTATTAAAAGACCGTGTATATCTTCATCATCAAGGTTGACAACATTGATGGTCCCCTTCATCGCTGTCGTCACATATCATTTTATAAGCTTGTTCATAACCTCTTGTAGTTATTTTCTCAAAGAAAAAAAATGGGTTTCCTCTTTTCTCCAATGAATTAAACCCATTTTCATGCGGTGCGGGTGTGTGTAGTGTTTACTACAAAAAAACTCTACAAATGTACACTCATTTCCATACTCTATACTGTGAGTAGAAAAGCTGGAAAATTATATTGTTATGATTACCAATGTATGTATGTACACATTTCGGTTTTCTGTAATTCAGCTAGTCTGACAGTAAGGCAAAAATGTAACCTTCTCTACACGCGCTACGTGCCATTTTTGTATAGCAAATAGTTTTATGCATGTACCTATCGACCTATCCGCAAAAAAACGCAGCAATTGTGGTGACGGTGGAAGTGGGTGATAGTATTTATAAGCGTATGTACATATAATATGGCGCAACGATGCGCGATGGTCGACCGGCTGACCAACACAGCAGAACCGAATGGTATTATGAAATGAAATGTCGTTTCCTTTTATGCCTGTTGTCCTATGGAATAGATTTTTATAAGAAGCAACCAATAAACAACAGGATAACATTGTTATGTTATTGTGTGGTGCCCACGTATGTTTTCGTATTAAAGAAAATAAATTGCAAATATTTCAACTTTCAGCCACGAAGAGAGAGAGAGAGAGACCACAATAACAGATAGGACACATGGATGGCAATCCAATATATTACGCTATTACAAGGTTTTCTATACTTACAGGATCACTTTCCCAAGTTCCAATAATCCAATCTTTAAGAGTTGATGGAAACAGGACAAAGTTTCCCAAGGAGGATTGCAATAAAAAGCAAAAATGACATTCCTTTTTATCCACTTGTGTCATAAGAATTGACAAAGACACTATTCATAACATTATGTACTCGAGCACAAGTTTTTAGAAGTGCACGAATATAACCGTCCGGAGAACAAAATGCAGAAAGATAAAACTGTCCTATGACATGATATGCCACAATGACACTTTTTCTTCTTTTTTCATAGGGTACATTTATATCGTGCACAATTACACACAGGTAAAAGTAGATTCGGTGTAATATTGCAATTCCATAACGTAATACTCGGTAAAAACTGGAGAGCACAGAGTACGAAAAATACGCGGAAAAGTTTGCGATATATTATGTAAGTGTACCGACTGACGGCGCTGGTGAGGTGTAACTTGTGTGTGTTTGTCTGGCATTGGCATAACACGTACCTTTACACGTCTCTCCCCCTCCTCCATACAATACATAATCATAATAAAACCCAACAAACCTGAATTTGAACAGCCACGTCAAATCAAGTGCTTATGCATAAACGATAAAGAAAGCAATTCAGTTTACTGGAGTGGTCACACAGGGCAATATTCATGAATTTCATGTGAATTATAGAAACATGACAAGATAGTAATGACGGACTATATATCATTTGGCATCATTTCACTGGTGAACTAAACCTCACGACTTGAATTTGAGTAAAATAGGAAGCCAGAAAGAGATTCATGTACTGGGACTTTGGGACAGCACTTCATTCCCTTGCGGTATTAGGTATATATCTTATTTTTTATTAAATGCAAAGCGAAAAGCAAAGTCTGCGGTATATGTTTGCTGGCATTATGCTGATGATGATACTTTGCGGTGGTGGTGGTGGTGGCGGTGGGTGCGTAACGTACAAGTCCAAAGTTTGCACACCACCACACGACAATGACGACGACACGGACAACAACAAAAAATGGATGAGGAGAATGATGAAGGAGAATGAGAGGTTATTCTAGGTAGGTACGCATTATATTGTATATCCTGCAGAAACATACATATTCGTATAAAAATGATCGGATCGGCTTAGGCACACACATCTACACACACACACAAGCTGTAATTACAAAGTACGTGTTTTCATGATACGCCAGGAGGACTATATAAAATATAGCTTGGTAGAAAGGACCTTTCTTTGATATCAAAGTGGAAATGTTGTGTGGTAGTGATGGAGTGTGCATAGTGGTTTTCATATACGACTTGTTTAGTACCAAGTGAGAATGTGGATTTTACAAGGTGCTCCTCTTGGTCTAGCTGTCACTGTAATAAAAATCCAATGTATTATACGATCTTGTTTATTATACTGCACACACACTCCGAAACTGCATGCAAATTTTGGTGGTTTTTGCGACATTACATGATGATAAAGTGAATGTGACATTGCTGCTGCACTGCTTCATGCGAAAAATGCCAAAAGAGATGGGAAGAGAAGTAGAAAGTTATTAGGATTGCATAAGAGTAAAGGATGGAGAAAATATGTATACGATGATGCGGGAGTGAGAAGGAGAGAAAATTTGGTTCCAACACAGCGAAAAAAAAATTTAATACGAATAATAAAGTGTCGCACACGCTCCATACAAATAAAAACAACAAAATAAGACGACATTGACTATGAGGCTGAAAAAAGAGCATTAAAATAGTCGCATGCACTTTTTTACTACTTTACTTTTTTTCTTCATTAACTCACCACCATCACCAGCATAGCAAACTGCTAGTGAACCAGGAGGTCTAAAATAAGAAAGTGGGATGATTCTTAAAGTGAACAACAACAGCAACTGTATTTGCTTGGATATTTATAAAATTTAGAAAAATTCGACGTACTTTTTTTCTTCTTGCCTAGCTATAATTTTTATAGGCACAACAATAATGTACGTGTACACATAATTTTTCGATGATGTTGGCTTGTACGATGTGTAAGTTTTTTTTATTTCTCTCTCTTTGTACACTTTACATGTAACGAATGCCAATAGTGCGAGCTTCGCCTCTTTTTGTCGTCGTGAATATATGCGAATTTAGTAGTAATAAATGGAAAAGTACTTTGTTTCCTTTTTACTTCTCTCGTGTTGTAATAATAACAGCAGCAGCAGTAAGAGCAACAACAGAATCCCATTTCATTATAACGACAACACGAACAAAACTTATATTTTCTCATTCCGGCTTGCTTGCATGCATGCAATCTTCATCATCATCGTCATCATTCTCGTCGTATTCGAAAAAAAACAGTTTCTTTCCTTTACTGTTCCACACATATAGTGTAACAAATATATTGGTGTAGCAGGATTATCATCATCAGCATCAGAAGATGTATGTATTCCATGTCAGTGGAAATATATGCCTATTTTTTATTTCGTTCCTCTTCTTCTCCACGAGCAAAACTATGATATCATCATACAGTCAACCATCAAGTAAAATACATTTGTAGATTTGTTAGTCAGTAAGTACGTTCGTACGTATTGCTTGAAAAAATTCGCACTTGCTGTTTTCTTCTCCACTTCCAACTTCCACAAGAGAGCATTGTAATGCCTTGTCTTGCATGCGAATAAACGATATGCGAAGAGAATGCGAATTTTTTTGTGCTACTGCTCGTGATATGTTTGTACAGAGTGATGTTCTATTCCAATAGCCAAAATATATCAAATGTATTTAGTTTTATAAGGTTTTATATTATGCTCGTGTCTTGTGGAACAATTCTTATAAGGAACTTTGGCTATGAGAATATACCTATTATATGGTTAGTGGTGGAGGATAGTCGCGTTTGCTAATAGAGTGCATGTACATATAAATTTTATGGATCTTGTTGTTGCACTACAACAACAGCAGAAAGAGCAGCAAAGCAATCTGCTGTTCCAAAAGCATGGTTTTTTACTCTCTCTCTCTCTCTCATTCTTTTTATTTTTATTATTATGTATATGTGCATTTTCATAGGGACCTATGTACATTTTTATATACACACACTTCATTATTCAGAGTATAATACCAGTACACACATATCTACACACAATTCTCGCTCGCACACACACATAGTTACACACAAGCCATCATTCCATTCCTTTCCATTTTTGCTTGTGTGTTTTCTTCCAATTTCGCAACTACACAAGAAAGAAGAAAACGAGAAGAAAACTTGGTACACGCCACCATCATCCACGTCTTATTACTTCGTCAGCAGACCAAGACCTTTTTGTATTATTTTCTACAGAGAAGGACCATGAAATGCCATGATATCATTACTCCTTCTGGCTTGCAATCACGCTTATAATATTTACAATTTATAATGAAATGTAGATACGAACAAACGGACGTGTAAGTACATATGGCCCATTTGCAAGATGGCTATCTTTTTTTCTTATTCTCTCTCTCTCCCTCATTCCATTGCCTTTTACTCTATTCATAAGATCCCAGTCAGCTTGTTCATTTCTTCGAGTCTGTCAGCTTTTTTAATTTAAAAAGCACATCGTGTAATCATCATCATCATCGGCAACATGGTCCATAAAAACCCATTTTCATCCCTACACACATTTCGCATTCTCGCATGTTTTTTTTTCTGGCGAATTCGCATGTTCGTTCTCATTTCTCTCTGTCTTTTACTCAGTCACTACTCAACTCAAAAACATGTTATGCAAGTGCATGGATCTGCTCAACATGAGAAGCAGCAGCAGTCAGTCAGGCAGAATAATACATGATTCATTATAATAGATATTACGTGTGTGTTTGTCCAAAAAGAAGTTGCGTTTTTTCGGCTTAGACGCTGATCATGGACTTGCACAGTATTTATTATTGGTTGGAAGTACGGACACATATACATACATAAACACACAGGGATTTTTTTAGACGGATAGATGATGGAAGGTGTGTACGTGCCATTTGATGAGCTCGCAATGTACGTATGTATGTGTATCATCCGTAGTTCCATCATTTCTCTCTCATCAGCGTCGTAAGTAGTAAGAATGTATAGGTCGTCGTTATATGAGGCTCCTGTTTCAAGATAATGCCGATCATCGCATCACGGCAACGCTGATGATGATGATGCATGTTATTATGTCTAGTCTGACTTTTTTGCGACTGCTGGTCGTCTCCTTTTTCAAGAGTAAGTGTAAGTACATTAAAAATTGGCTTTTGTTGTACTTTAAGCACGGACATTTACACACATACACACACAAACACTGTAAATCAGTGTATAAATATATGACATTTTATACAAAGCATGTGGCATATAAGTTTGTAAGCTTATAACATTTTATATACCCACCAGTAAAAATTCAAAGTCATCACCATTGAAAATCCTCATGAGCTTCTGTTTTTTTTATATTCTGGCTTTTCTATTCATTCTAAACATGAGAGATTGCATGCTTGATCATTTCATTTTGTTCATTATTTTTCACGCAGGTGACCAGAAGGGAAGATTGCAAACTCTCGTTTTTTTCGCGAAAAAAACTGTTCACATTTTTTCTGCCTGTTTAAGTCTTATCCAATTTTACTTGCAATAATAGTTATAATAATAATGGCTACAATACAACAATATATAATACAACAATTTCATGATGATGTCGACGGTAAATCGTGTGATGATGATCATGATGAATACGACGAGAACTAGCTATGGAGCATGGTGGTATGGATTAAGCCGTGATGTTGTTGGTAGCAGCAGCGAGGAGATTTGCCCTTGAGAAAACTGCAATAAAATACCAAACCACTAGTACCACACGCTCCTCACTCCTCTATAATATATACCTAATTCTGCTATGCCACTATAATAATATGCATTGTGTGTGTGCGCCTCTCTGATGATTGTGTGAGAGAGAGAGAAAAGGGAGAGAGATTGTGTGTGTATCTATGCGAATATTATGCGATACGCCTGAAAAAAGTACGTAAATTGTACGTAAGTAAAGTGTACAATGTGTGATGTGCGCATCTTGTAACCAAGCAAAAGTGAGAGAGAGAAACCCCACCACGCCACCACCACCACTTCCAAAACCAGACCAGCGAAAACAGCCAGGAGCTACAGGACTAATAAGTCGGCTTTTTATATATATGGACTGTAATAATATGCTCGATATTATCGTTATAGACAAACTGTAGGGTTTTCTATTTAACAGTCAGCAGTGACTTTATTTATTAATCAGTAAATAAATAGGTATAAGTAAGGGATAAAACTTATGTAAGATTTATAATACAAAATAATAATTGCCTACGTAGAAAAAGTACGTGAAGCTTTTTTTTATAAAAAAAATGTGCGAAAATTGTATGTATACGCTGCATTATGTATATAATAAAAAAATGTAAGTTGTACATTATAACTTTTATAGAAATACATAATATACGTGTATATACCTACATAGTTTAGTAAAGTTTGTGTTGGGGCTGGTTTGGTCGGTTTTTGCTATAAGCAAAATGGCAATATTACTAAAACTGATCGCTTGATCGCACTCTTTACTCTTCTTCTCCACTCAAAATTGCAATGACTGACTGACTTGATGTCTGTTTAGCTTCTTCTTCTTGACTGCTCTCTGTCTTTCTATCATGTATGCTCTCATCTCTCTCTCTCTCTTTTGCTGCTGGAGGTCTACATACTCATTTTTTTCTACTTTTTGCTTGATTCAAGTCTAAAATCTCAATAAAACTGACTTTGCTGGTTTTTCTGCATGGAAACTGCATTACATTTTGGGATGATGGTACATACATGTGTGTGTGTAATAGTGTGTGCTTGCCAGCTCGACAGTAATAATAATGTGGCGTTGGTGATGCTGATGATGATAACGCTTCTGCTGCTGCAGCATTCACTCACATCACAAAATGTTCGCAATGAAGTAATTCAATTCTCGCCAAAAAAAAACTAACCATAAGATGAGGCGAGGAGAGAGAGTGTGTATGGAAATAAATGATGAAAGGCTGACTGTTGTATGGAAACATAATAAGTTTACTCCATACATTATTCCATTTTTTCTGCCATTATTATACACAAATGTGTAATTTCACCATTATTTATATTACTTGCGGTCCATTATACTAACGCTATTATAGAAGGACCTACTACTGTGTTTAAGTACTTGCGTTAGGATGAGCAGAGATAATTTGAATGATAAAATTGGTCATGTTTCATTCTAACTCAAAGTATCATCATCAATATCATTATCTTTCTATCATCGTGATACTGAGTAGCAAGTTACCTATGCGTCGTTTCACCGTGCAATAATGCACTCAACTCAACCTCGCTTATTGCAATTCCACCGCACATCTATTTATACATACATACCATATTTTGCATAAACTCTCATATAACATTTATATAGCGTTTGCAAAAAATGCAGTATATTAAGGCATTAAATTCCCTTGATTGTTTCCACGTTTCATACCATTTCCTCTGTTGTGGTGGGGTATTGCCGTGCAGCCTTGCTCTTGCCCATTGTCGTGTAACAAAACGCAATGCCACTGACACTGCCACAACAATAATAAAAATAATGAAAAGGACAAGATCACATGCACGATACATGCAGCAGTTAAAATCACTGCGTTTTGTCTAAAAAAGTTGCCTAGCTCAGCTTAATTAATAATTATTGGGCGGCTGCAATGCAATGTCGAAGGTTAAATGAAATGATGTGTTGAATGTTGAATGATGAGCAAATCATGAGCAGGATATGAAAACGCCAAGTTAAATGTGCATCAAAATGCACAGACAGACAATAAAGGTTAAGGTGAGATGAAGCTGATGAGCAGAATTATAAAAAAATAATCAATGAATGAATTATTTTTCCGTTGTCCATTTCTAAAAAAATCCTTTTATACATTTACATTTTACCGACTAATTATCGACTTTTAATTTTATAGATAAGCTGCATTAAGCGTTTTTATTATGCTGCTTAATTACTAATGCACATTTACATTTTACCGACTAATTATCGACTTTTAATTTTATAGATAAGCTGCATTAAGCGTTTTTATTATGCTGCTTAATTACTAATACATACATAAGCTGCATGTGTAATGAGTTATTTGTGATGAGACTTTGCAAATAAAAACTATAAGCCTCCAACTTGCGGCGGCAGAAGAGATGATGCAAGTACTGCAAATGTGTATATGTTTTATTAATTTATCGTGTGATGATAAGCCATTCGCGTTTCACACAGGAAAGACTTCCTAGATGTAATCTAAACTACCTCTAAGCTTTTCAGCGCATATCCTCTCCTCCATAGTTCACAGTTCACACACTTGTAAAATCAACCAGCTGTATTTTTTGCATTTTCAATATGGAACTTTAAAAGCTGCCATTTAATAGATAGGTAAAATCTGTAGACGAAAATCACTGGAGGATATCATCATCATCATCAACGCCACCACCAACCAGCATCGTCCTGTTGTCGTCACTTTGTATAAACTTTTTCTTTCTCATGAACCACGCAAATCATACATATCCAACCAAGACTTCAAACTTCAAGTCTCCTTATATCCTTTCACAGATAATAATATATAGCATTAAAGTTGGTTTGTGAGTTTGTTGATAGTTATATCATTTGGTGATACAATTATGTGTTTAAGGTGGCATTATGCATTCAACGTAATCAACAGCCATGATGCTGCTGCTCCTGTATTGCAAATAATTTGCTGTTTCTCTTGTACCATCCACAATTCATAACAGCAGCTGCGTTTGTTGTACTTATCCCACCTTTCTTTTGTCTGCCTGCTGGTGATTACCTGAGGCTGATTGTTAGACCGAGATCGACTGTGAAAAGAGACCTGTCGTCGTCGTCGACATTGCAGATTGCAGCAGCCGTAGACGACATAAAACGACAAGCTATACACCAACGCAGTCAGTATCTATAATACTCGCACTGATGCATTCATTCCCGGGAGACCGACTTGATTCCCACAAGAAAAAAATAACTTACATGCTACTTGTTATTCTGCCAAGCATCACACAGTTTTCCATCCTGATTTTGATCCTGGGAAGTAGACGACTGGTTTTTAAGAACAAACAACCATAATATCTGTATCATCATCATCATTTTTACCACTATATACTAGTACCAGTGTAGCATAATTATCATCAGTAACAAAAAATTTACTAGATTATTGCAAAAAATGCACTCATACTCATCGTAATATAATGTGAAGTTATTTACAGACAGCACACGATATTCCATCATCATCGCACAAACACACACACACTTTTATCCATTTCGCAATACATACATACACATGATATTTTATAACTATTTCATACATTTTCACAGGAACATCCTCTCTATCCATCCTACTCCCGCTTTTTGTTCACTTTTTTAAAAACTCTTTTTAAGAAAAAAAAAACTAGTTTAACATTGTCGACATCGTGTTAAACTTCTGCTCTACGTTTTAGCATCAAAAGTAATCCCGCAGTTTTTACTCTTTTCAGAGAAAAAACCTACATGGAGATTGAACAAAAGAGATAAAATGTAGCATCATTGCATGAAAATGATGATGACTGTATGGAATGAGTGAGCTTCCCTTTTTCTTGTATAAAATGTGTATAATATTATTTTACTATTCTTCCTTTTTGAAAAGGAACATTTTAGATTTGTTTAGTAGATATACATTTTTAGGCATTCATTCTTACATTTTCGCAAGTTTCGCATTTTATACCTGGTCTGATGATTTTTGCTTCGTCGGTCGGTACACTGGCATAGTGTATTAGATACAAAAACGATTATATTTTTGTGATAGTGCGTTGCATGCAGCATGCATTTAAGGATACAATGCTGCGATAATGATGATGATGATGATATGGAATGGGATGCATGCATGCATACAAGCTATCATTCATTTTTGCCATGACTCTCTGTCTCTCTCTCTCTATTTCCATTTCTCTCAAAAACCCAGCTCCATTCTAAAAATGCATGCGATGTGAGCAAAAAGGAAAAGAGACATAATAAGGTTTAACTTATACATACATACTTTGCATGCATGACCGTCTATAATTCTATGGAGAGGAGGAGATGAGAGAGCTGAAAATAAATGCTTTTTGGGCAAAATTTTTTTTCTTTGCTGGTTCTGTCCATGTATGTATTTTTTGTGAAGAGCAAGGACGTATCCAAGAACAAAATAGCACGCAGCTTTTTTTGGTAGGCAGGCAAGTCACATATTATCAACCAGCAAAGCATATTATAAGAGAGAAAAGATGTGTATTATTCGATGGCGTCGTAGATAGAGATGGACACAAAAATGGACGAAAAGGATTAAAATAAAAAATATACGTATGAGGAGGAGACTTACTGTCTAAATGTCGTGCTTGCTCAATGTGTGGAGCTATACTATTTTCAAAATATACATCCATACTTAACTGTTTGAAAATCAATGGCATTTTTGAATTATTTCGTGCGAGTTTACATATATATGCCTTATAATAATATACTCATTATTACACATTTTGAAACATGTCTTTGGACAAAAAATAAAAAAAAGAACCTTTCTGTGTTTGGGTGTATGTACAATACTGATCTTGTTGTTATCTGCACTTTAAATAATGAGAAGCCACAGGCAAGTCTCTTGCCTAAACCAAGTATTTTTTTATTTTTTGTCCAAAAACATGTTTCAAAATATACATACATACTTAACTGTTTGAAAATCAATGGCATTTTTGAATTATTTCGTGCGAGTTTACATATATATGCCTTATAATAATATACCAATTATTACATATTTTGAAACATGTTTTTGGACAAAAAATAAAAAAAGAACCTTTCTGTGTTTGGGTGTATGTACAATACTGATCTGTATTGTTGTTATCTGCACTTTAAATAATGAGAAGCCACAGGCAAGTCTCTTGCCTAAACCAAGTGCAATCACATTGGGCAAGGCCAAATAAAAAAATTTAAAAAGACTTCTTCTTCTGGAGATGTACCCGATTAGTGTATCGACATACAAAAATTCATATAAACTAAAAGGCTATAAATGGGCACATATTATAATATTTATGTGTTATAATAACAAGCGCTCGCTCGCAAAGAGATAAAAATAATAGTATGATATTTTTTATCTCTTAAAAACACGATAATGCATTCCCGTATGCATTACAAAACAGTTTATTATGCAGATGTGCAAATATGATATGGTGTGAGAGGATACAAATGTATTATTATTCGATCATCTTTGCCTCGTGTGTATTTAAAAAACACCAGAGCAGAAGAGGATTAGTTCATGTACTTTGCTTTTTCATTGCTGATGCTTTTTGATCTGCAATATAACATCTATATGTATTGCTAATATACGTACGACTCTGGTACTAATGATGCGGTGCGATATGCGTAATCATGTGTGTACATTTGCATTGCACATTTTATAGCTATAGCCCCGGTGTTCAGTTCCCCCAACTAATATTGCATGCTTTTTTAGTGACAAGGGTTATATAAGCAAATTATACTACAGAAACACATGGAATAGGGAAATTTTGTAATTTCGTAGAAGGTTCCAAGAAAAGTAGGAAACTACTTGGAATTGTGCTTGCAGTCCTTTTCACTGTTTCTAGAACGAAGGGTTAATACTATTATATAGCAGTCAATCTGTCTGTATTTTGTACGCGTGTGCTGCACACTGAAAAAAACTGCGATGTACAGTGTTGGCATTTGCGTTTCCTTGCGGTGGTGCCAGGCCAAGACGTGCCTGCCTGTCTCGTAGTTTTGTAATGTATCATAGTTTTGTTCGGAAAGCTTCCGATGAAAAATTGCATTGCACTATTACACACCACCACCACCCCTGCTACTAGTATTGCTGTGATTTGTACTTAAAATAGAATAAAACATTATCATAAAATTGTGAGCATTTTTTTTTCTTTGATGCATTTTCCACACAGCTACAGAGCCCGGTGCATGGTCGGAATTCGCACGGCTTATACGAGAGTGCATTGCATTTTTTACGTTCTTTTATGTACTCTGTTATCTGCTTATAATACCTAATTTTCCACCCAGTAGTATACCATAATATGAAATTAGCATTATTATTCAATCGAGAAATGCAGTACATGGTAGAGAGCACACATGAAAAATGATAACGACACGACGCTGCTCATAGATACACGAGTATTATTACTACCACCACTCTATATCCTTTATGCGAAATAATCTGATGCATTTCTCTTGCAACACCGAGAAAACGGAACGAGAGATTTTGCAGAGTTGAGTGAAGAAGAGGAAGAAATCATCGATGCATAACGTGTTATTGGTGCACTTGACAAACCAACCGGTGGGTTTGGTTGTGGTTTCCTCTATCTAGCTTGATTTGATCCACCACCTCCACCGTGGAAAAATGGTACCTAGTTTCAGAAGAAACAACAAATCTAGAGAAAAAGAAACATTTTTTTATCGGAAAGAGAAGCAAAAATGAATGAAAGAGGAATAATTTATTTTAATGTCTCTCTGCTTCTGCTCTTGTTTTGATTGTGATAGCACGGTTCAAAGCTCACGTCATATCGCACACACGTACTCCAATAAAAGGGGTAAAGTATTACATACATGATAAATATACACATGGAAATAGATAGCAAGAGAGTTGACGAACAGCAACAGCAGTAAAATTAGTTGATTCATTTATTTGCAGAAAGTAAAAAAAGACATTATTACAATTTGCATGGGATATTGATATTGATGGTGAGTGATGGTGACATATGATTATCTTGTTGATGATGATGATGATGGAGGCTGGTTCTATGGTTTAGGGGTCAATGTAGCATCTTGACAAATCAGATTTCTCTGTCTGACTGAGCAAAGTCTGGCACACAGCATTTTTTATCATTATCATCAGCATCACCATTCGCCTCGTCATCATATTCATAAAAGTTGGGAATAACATGCAGCGTTAATAGGTTGTTCATATAACATCAATTATTTTATTATTGGGAGCGATGATATAATTAGAATTACATGTGACAAAGGAAAGTTTCATGGATGGGGTTTTTTTGTAGAGCATGTAGTAGTGCAGTGGTGCGCTGAATGGTCTAATAATAATAAACACGCTGTATAACTGGTTATAAATCCGTCGCTGAACAGTTTCGCAATAAAAAGTAGCAGAGGACAGTTTACTTTATAGCGGTGTGAATTTTATTATCAAATTAAGATGCTGGAGATTGCATACTAAAAGATTTGTTATTTCATTTAGCGATTTGCCAATTTAATGTCATGTTACATTGTAAGTAATGTATAATATGTTGAGGCATTAGAAAGTAAAAATACGAATTGAGTATTGCAAAACAAAATTGTGACGGAAATGGAGTGTTTTAAGAACACATTACAGACGGGCTAACATACAAACAGGCTAAACTCAAAACTTACTTTATTGCTTTCATTAGTTGAACGAATAATTAGTGAATGAGTGGTGGTGTATCACGCTGTTAGGTAAGAGAAAAAAACTTGGTTTAGGGAAGAAACGCGAGAAAACTATATAGATAACCGAGTATAATATTTATATGTATGTTTTGAATTTAATGACAGCAACTTTGATAAGAGGAAAGATGATATTTGCCATTACTTTATAGTCACGTCATATTATCGAAATGAGAAGAAAGACAACCAGGATCCAAAACTCGGCAAAGTAATGCTGAGTTTGAAGTTTGAATGAAGTAATAATGATGATGATGCTACGGAAGAGGTCTGAAATATGTTATACATAATATTTTGCATGGACCAGATTTGCAAACGATGACGATTAAATTCGCATGAGACTAGTAGTAGCATCTGTGGACGTATTAAAGAATTTCAAAGCTTTTTACGCTAGGTTAGAACTAGTTGCCAAACTACTTCAGAGATGCATCATCTGAAACGATTCATACAGAATTGTTAAGTACATCTTTTGAGACTAATGTTTTCTTTGATTAGTTGTCAATTAATTTTGTTCATAAACAAATGCCGTCTTATTCCTAAACGTAGGTAATGTCAATGTCACGTCGAGATTTGATTAATTGGTAACTCGTATGGTTTAAATAACTTTTTATGACACATGCAATGCGGCAGTATTTTCAGTACAATTTGTACAAACATTTCAATAAAAATTGAGCTGAACACTCAATTCTGAACAAGAAAGCCAAAATCATGACATGAAAATATTATGTTCATACTGAAACAGTTGCGAGAGAGAAATTTTCTTCAGTGATTTCGTTACATCAATCAATAGAGATAGAAAGAAATAGAGATCAATAGTCAATCATTACATATCAGTAAACTATTTCGCTTTATTTATCACCTCGTTCAAAATCATTCATGAACATTACTCACAGTGTTAATGGAAATTTAAATTTTGCAAGTGTACATTATATTAAATAAATTCGTCATATATTTAAAACAAAAAAGCTTAATTTTATAATTATGATCTACCGTTAATACATTATGTGTAGTAGTGAATTAGTACATAGCTAGGTGATTAATTAAAGAGTTTCCCGATGTCCGTGTATTTTTCTGGTTTATGATGAGTCGCGGGTGTACATAACGTAACTTGCATTTTATTAGTTTGCCGATGGTATAATGGTGTAGGATTTTGAGTTGAACAGGTATTGCTTGTAAACTTCCAGTTTCTTCCTGGAATCCGCTAAATCTCGTGAATTAAAATTTTTTCGGCCATCCATAATGCTCTGAGATTTTGTCGTATTCTTTTGCTTCATCGGGATATTGCCTTCGGAAGGCAGCTTTGTCTGCTTGACTGAGTGGT
>JAHZMV010000588.1:0-14166 GCA_027743765.1 Coecobrya sp. COE2
GATACGAACTACAATCACAAAGTTTAAGAACGACATAAGTAATTCGGAATAAATGATGGAATGTAAGTACATACCACTAACTTACGAAGGTGGTGCATGTATTCTATATAAAATTGAGTACATTATGAATTCATGAATTTGAAAATTATGTAACATTTAGTAATGATGCAAAGAGAACGTATATCTGGTATGTCATGTATTTCGTTTATTTGTAATCTGTAGTAAAACAAAAATTATTGAAGGTGTATAATGCATTATAAGCATACAAAATTTGGATGACGAGTGCCTTTCGACGAGCGAGGTTCCTTCCTTTTCCTTGTCAAGAAAGTCTGTTAAATTACAATTCACTGAAATGTACAAAGCTCACTCTCGGTTAACATGTTGGTTAATGAATATTATAATAGTATCACAGCATGTAATACTAAAATATTAATGAGTCCTACATTTTTTTTACATAAAACAAGCATTTTATTTTATTTGTATGCTTTATTAAATTCGTGAATCCTTCATGTTGATATTACTACTTTAAAAGTGAGTAAACATCTCATTACTTTTTAATCGGTTCAAGGACCTCATATTACTCTTATTTAGTTTCGAACTGCAGTGGTCATTACACTTTTATTTATATATTTTATTTGTTTCTCGATGCTATTTCTGTTCAAATTTTCACTTATTGATGTTAATCGTATAATTAGTAATTTCGGGCTTTTGAACTTGAAATAAAAACAATCCAGAAAATACGCACATTTACAATTTTGGATACACTGCTGGTTGTAGGTTGAGAGTGTTTCGAATTTAAAGGCGGCGTGTGCAACATGGTTAAAAACCTGTCTTATTTATTCCGTCGTTTCTTTAAATTCTGTCTTCAGCCTACACACTATGTGTAACACACATATTCTTTACTTTAACATTTATAAAAAGTTCATTAAAAAGCAAACCGAACCGATTATATGATGACGCTGCACTGCATAATTCCTGATTTTCATTTCATTCAAATGGTATTATGCATAATATTTACAACTCTTTGCACACGTTGTTTATATGTGACTATGCGTCATGGCCTAGTACTTAATTCTCTTGTAAAGTTGAGTTGTACATCGTCTCCACTCATTTAGTATTCGTATTTGTAATGAAAAGCTGTTTGTTTGCATCTCATTATCTTAATACCTTGTTGCTGTAAAANTTCTGTCACGGGGAGACGTAAAACAGCAAGACACGTATATTGTTTTTAGGTCATTTACGATGATAATGTACTAACCTTTAACCTCTGGTTACCAGGCTGTACTGTTTTGGTTTTCCCTTTTCGGCTCATTATGGGTTTGTCGGTTTTCCAAAAAACTGATACAATAGTTGTTAGTATCAATACACAATAGCATTCTAATACATATACAGTTCCTCCTATAACATTGTAATAGAAAAATCCTAATTATTCTAAATGACAAGGTTTAGCTGAGACGCTTCGTCATGTATGTGCATATAATTCAGATTGTATTTGTAGTTTTCAAAATAAATGACAAGAGAATGAATCTCACAATAATTAGATTAAATACTATCCAGGTTTACCGACCGTCCTATATATAGGGAAACAACTCTTTCTACATCATATCATAGTCCCACAATGAGAATTTTACTCCACAGTCGCAGTTCGTGTTCATCTTTCAATCATACACTCGACTGAATTAAATATTCATTTTGAGTTATATACCTTGCTAAATTGAAGAACAGTCTACACACTAAAATCTCTCGGTGGGAAGCAAAGCCTTGCTCTTAGGGAGATTTTGCTCATAGGGAGTTTGTTCTTATGGAGGTTCGACTGTACTTGATTGGCGTAGCAATGATGAATACATCTCTTCAGTATCATGCAGACATAAAGAAAGACATACTTGCATAGGTATGCATATAATACATTTAACGTATTATGGATTTTGATGTATTATACAGTCAAGTTGAAGATCCCTTATGTGTCCTCTTATCCATATCACTACCAAGATCATTCAAGCCCATTCAATTTTATTTCTTTCTTGTTGAATGTGGCTGAACTAAGGGAGCAATCTCCATGTTTTTGCTGTTTGTAATGCAGTATGTTATATCTAATGCCAATATCTCGGAATGAAAACTACCACTCTATGAAAATTCGATTTGGTGAATCACGAAAATGTGATTTCCGTCAAGTTTGCTAAATCTTCAGCGGATGCTCTCAACTAGGATTGTCACTTGCAAGATTCCACTACTATTACCATACCACATGTATACTATGTATATTTATAATAAGGAATCTCTGAAAATTTACAGGACCTCAAAAATGAATGCACAAGTAAGTTGTATTACGTATAACTACATATGTACCAACTCACTACATTGTATTTCGAATTATTATTGTATGATAATATTTCTTTGAAGAAGAGTGAAAACTGGGCACTTACATACATATTCTTCCATCTTTCTCTTAATTGGCAAATCGAATAATCTATAACATCTAATGGATATGATCATGTATAACGGAGGAAATGAAAGAAATGTGAAAATGTAATGGCAACTTCCAGCTACAGTATACTATCCTTTTGGCACATAACTCGCATTATAAAGTACAAATTCTGACTTAATTATAAAAAAGAAAGTTTTTCTTTCTTTGGTTGATTTTAGTTTAGTATCTTCTTTATCTGAAAGTTGTTACGTCGGATGGTCTGGTAACGTCCCTTGTCTACAGTGTATCAATGACTTATTAATGACAATTTCTGCGATTATCGTCGGTTGACGTTCAATCGGCAGAAAATGATTTTTGTAAACTTGCAAGAATTCCATTTATCGTAGTACTGAAAGCAAGCATATAGAGATACCTTCACAAAGATTACTGTGGATGTTTCTTTACTCAAATATCCTAGTGGAGAAGACTGTTTAAGTGTACAAAGCATTGTAAAAAGCAAACATTGTTGCAATTACAATTTGCAATCACAAACGAATATAACTATCGGCTATATATATGTTATGTATGAGATCGAAGAAAATGAGAACGATTATAAAATATTATATACGATACATACATCGGCGACAGAATGGTATGACACCAGAGCATAATATTCCACATCTGCTTCTTCCCTATCAGTTGGTATTCGGTTTACTATTTGTTCAGCGATCAACTTTTTGAACCATACATTAATTTTAAACCCATATAAAGTACAGCACATTTATTCCTGCTTAAGGGCACAACTTTCGGTTTTGGAAGAACTCTATGACAGAATTGGTGTAAATACTGTAGGGCATAAAATAGCTTGAACAACAAATTGTGACTGCAATAGCAATTGCTTACGAAATGTTATTTTTACTTATTTTTGGATTTCTGAGCAGTTACTAAAATGTTAGTATGTTCTTCATATTGCAAACCTGTACATTCTCTTGATCTATTCATCTATATTGTTATATAAACGTGTTGGTCCTCATTTTATTTTCCTTAAATATATTTAAATCTTTATTTTATTTTAGAATATGAATTGATTTTATGTTCATCAGTTTTTATTAAAGTTGCTATAAAGAGGTACAATTAGAATGATGATTGAATGTTTTCCATTCAAACATTAAGTTTTAGGTTACATCAAAAAGACTTTCGATTACGATACGCATTTAATATCTATCTGTTCGACATGCTGTCACTCAAGAGAATGTAAAATGTTCTATTTCCCATGACGGATCTGTCATTTTGTCCATGTAGATAATTTGTTTTTGTCATTAAGGCAGAATCTAAACTTGTCTCAGCAAAGTCATCCTGTATTTATAATCAGTTGAATTGGGGTTTTGGACATGAGCAAACAGATCTGCTTGGAATTTTGTGTTCTGTTCATAAAACTACACGCAGGCATGGCACAACGCACGACATGAGTTCTCTGTCACATCACCATTTTTGTTGTGTCATTGTGACAGAAAATACCTATTACCATGGCTTCACTTACTATTTTGGCTGATTCAAAGTTGCGTCTCAGGTCTATAGGATTTCCTGGCAAGTTCACATTTTATATGGCTAAGCAAATATCTTTCATGATTTTGTCTTGTTTCCATAGTATTACAATGTAAAATTCCATAATGTGGTCACAGAACAATACGTTTACCGCTTTTGTCTGTTTGATTTACTTTATCAAATCATCAGAAGAGTAGAGTATCACCAATGCGTTTTGTTTCGTGGACAAAAACAATTCAATAACAATGGAGTACAATACATTAGTGCAAAACACGCATCGATGTCAAGTCATGCACCGACATAAAATAATAAACTCTAATATTGTCATAGTAGAAGCGAGCCTGCGCTTGAAATCAGGTTTATGTATCCATAAAATTATTGAGTAGTGCTACCGGGTCGTTAGTAAATAAACTATTTTATGAAGAGTATAAAATTGAGAAATATTTATGTACAGTAAAACATGGATGTAGTTAGGAAATAAATGTGGTTTTGTTCCGTTGTTCAAACTTTCAATATTCTGTTTTGCTGTCCATGAAATCTTCCTCCCACAATCCTCCCTTTCGCTTATGGGATGCAGTTGAGTCCTTAAATGAAAGAGAAACAGCAGAGCTCCGTAAATACTGTCCATAGTCCATTGTTCTTTTCAGAGCCACTTAATTTGAAGATAATACATGTCCGTTAAAAAAATAGATTAAATGAAATGGGTAATGTTGGAAAGCTAGATAGTAGGTTTGTGCAAAAACTATAAAATATGTAATTGTTATTTTGGTAGCTTATTCGGTTGGTTAAGTTTGTCGCATGCCACATTTTCTCTCATCCTCTTCCGCCATTTTGGGCTCTAAATGTGGGCTGCAGCAGAATTTTCCAAACGACTTTCCTTCGCTTTTTTCCATCCTTGCCAAGCATTATTTACACATACGTCTCATCTTATTACTTTTCCTTTTACTTCCATTAATTCCAAGCCATTTCGTTTCACGGGCTCACACACTTACGGATATTTACTTGAAGACATATTCCATGTACAGGATGCAGACATTGGCCAACAAAGCACAGAAACTGTTAACCCCAATCTTTATTTGATATATTATTCATATATTATATGTATCTATAAAACATGAAATTCGATTCTTATTTAGTTTGTGCACTGGGACTGGAATCATAATATATATGGTCATGCGGAAAAGTAAACCATAAAAACCAGTGAAGATTTTCATGTAATGGCAGAGCAACAAACGATAAGGCAAAAATCAAGGAATCCGTGGTAGTATATTTCCCGAGTTTATAATACGGAATTTTCATAAAACTAATCCTAACAATGAGTTTATAGATTTTATAAAGTCATAGCGGCTCAAAATCAAGCATACAAATAGGGATGAAACTTTCTAAATTATTATTAAGATTACGTATAAATTCTTAAAATCCAAGCAGTGATGTGCCTGAAACATGATAAGAGTAAGAGTTTCACAATATGCGCCAAATGATTGTTTGCGGATTTATCCACGAAAATTGTTATTTACATTATGTTCCAGAGGCAAAATCAGTCATTATCGTAATAAAAAATAATAATGTTCCTCCTCAATAAATGCTACGTATATTACATGCAGTTAATACAGTAGATAATACATAATAATATGACTTATTGAAATGGAACCAAAAACATCGAAATACCGTACTATGTAATTTATCAATAATATAATATAATGTCAGTAAGCAAACTGACAATATTCCAACTGAAATATACGTTGAAAGACCCTAGGTAATGGGATAATAGAGACACGATTTATGAAAAAGAAAATTTCAAATTTACAAAAATACTGTTTTGTTGGTTAGCCGGTACAGTACATAAAGCTTACAAGAAAAACGTAATACATGATATAGTGCGTTTTTCACATAATAAATGTTTCATCTATGTTGAAAAATGTTCTTCATAAAATGTATTTGCGTAATTATATAAAATGTGTGTAAGATGTAATATTGTGTGTTGTTATATCCTTGTTTTATTAAATCACTGCAGGGAATCTGATGATGATCGCGCCTTCTACTCACTGTCTATCTGTTTTTATCTCTTCAGGAACCCCTTATTATAGCTTACTGGAAGCTTTATAGAAAGATCCTGCGTTTCGATTTTCAGTGCACATACTTTACTTTGATTGCTTATTTATTCTCCCTACATGATGTATGCATACTAGAAAAAGATCGGGCTCCACTGTACACTACTGTTGACAATCTTACTATTATTACTGTTACACACTCAATATTTTCCATATATATTGCTTTCGATCGGTTGAAAATTATCATGTATTATCATATATTTCGGAAGCAATGACAAGAAGACAATTTGGAAATAACTTTGTTTTTCGATCAAAGGGTAAAGGTTATTGTACGTTACCTATATTAAGGTATATTATGACTTGTCCGTTTTGCTTTATTATGAATTTCGACATGGAGTTCTTTTACAAATTCCAAATTGTCATCCTAGAGTTTATTTAGCCATTTTATTCTATGATATTTTGTATGTCACATCGCTTCACTAACTAACGGTACATTGCAAAAATATATTTATTCCATTCCTATTGCATTGAAGTCGCTATGTGATACTAACTTTACCCTACGACAAAAATATTATTTGAGAGAATACAGCCACAGGCGAATGAAAGACATGAAGTGTTTCGGCGTAACTTTAGAAGTCCATCCATATCTCAAATATTTATCCGGATAATGGTTTTTCAGTCCGTGAAATAGATAGGAACAGGTTCTAATTTTTCATCTTTACATGAAAGATCATTGCATATGATATAGGTAATAATACCTAAATGTAGTTTATATACACTATATGCATTATAAAAGAAAATTTATAAGTACACATCCACTTACTGCTACTAACAATAAACCAAGCAACATTACAATATTTATATTCGTTACTGCTTACTTTTTACCATGAAGAAATAGATAACATTTTCCTGGTACACACTACACTGACAAAGCGTAATTTAATATAGATATAATATGTGTATGCGTTTTACTTTAAAAATAAAGTAAACGAATTGCTTCGCATAAAATGATGATCACAAAAGTGATAAAATGCACATGTTTCCAAGAAGTCGTACCAACGGATGTTAACTGCTCTGTAGTCGTTTCCTTCAATATTGCGTTTATATGATGTCCCTCAGCAAGCCTTTTTATTGGCCCATGATATATTTGTCTATTAATTTGACTCTCCTCGAGTAATCCGATTCATTCATTCCATGAGATTCATTCTGCCAGACTACCAGTCTTTCGACTTACGCCTTGTGCACGTTTATTAAAGCTGAAACTAAAACAGATTTCCTAGTTCAAGATGAAAAGTGAACAGAGAAATGCGTTCAGATCGTTTGTATAATATCTAAATCTCAGCATGGGCGGAAGAGAATAGAGAATATAACACAGGGCAATCGGCTTTAAAACCAAATCAGTAAAAGTAAAATGCAGTATAGTAAGCATCTTTTCATTTCTATTGACTTTTGGGTACTCTTGTATGCTTTGCTAAACTCATGCATGCATTTATCCTCTTGATATTGTTTTGAAATTTTTATCATTCAAAGCAACGATTCTGCACGAGCGAAGTAAACGCAATTCAAAATAGAACAAACACTAGAAATATAAATATGTAGCGACTGTAGATCTAATAAGCCATTTAAATACAGTACCAGTGAAAAATCAGCATTGCTTTAACAGGGGAAGCTGATCCACTCTTCATTTTAATTGGAAATCACACGAGAGCAGTATACACAGGTATTAAAGAGTGAAACAAAATTAAAAGTCCTGCATAATTACCGTAATCCAGACAGACACAAACATTGTCATGAAGTAGCTTTCGCTACTGAATGTGATCTTATTGTATCCAACGTCATATAGCTCGTTATTACAACAACGGAACAATCGTTGCTAATCGTAAATTTCATCAGAAATATATAGTGTTCGTGTATGTCTAGTTGATAGTAGTCTAGCTACCATTAGCAAAAGAGCAGAGCCGACAGCTAAAGTTTAAAGAGTTGAGGAACATCCTGGAGGAAACTCCTACCTCGATATTTTATCAACGCGTATTTGATAAATAGGGTTGATTCAGTTCAGTTGTATTAGTCTGGAGAGTTTGCCTTCCGTCATTCACCATCCTTATAGCGTTTATTAACTTTCCTCTGACCCTACTACAGACGGGCATTATTGTTAACAAACTGAATAGTACCTACATTATTTGTACTCTACCCAGATTATTGTGTCAACCAAACACAACTGTACATATACACCTGCCTTTGTACTTTCTAGTGACAGTGGGTATAATTTCCCACGATTTTTTTCACGAAACCAATGAAAGGTAAATCGGCAGAATCATTGCAGTTCTTTTGAAAATCAGTTTGATTTTATCCCTTGAAATTATCCTCCTTTTGTAACTAAAGGAAAGTTGGTGTAACGAATGACTTCCTTGCTGACTGCTGGCAGAGATGGTATCAAAATCATTGTTTTCAGTATTTGGCTCCCGTTTTATCATGTTCTTTCTCGTATTTTATCGTCAAATATATTGCAACTTTATGCAGATGTCTCTTTTATCTTTTTATTTGACGAAAGCATTTTGTCTTACTCTATGATGTACAATTCCATGTATTGTATGGTAACATAGTTCCGGTTATCCTTGATGCATACTTGACAGCAAAATGAATTGTTAAGTTCAGCCTATTCACTCACGTACCCCATTAAATTCTGTTGTGATGGATAAAGTGGGAGGAAAAATAAATGTGTCACTGAGCATCTATTTCTCTATTTATTTCCGCTTCAGTCTGCTTTCTTTACATTTCATATTGTGGTAACAGTCTTTGCCAAAGGACAGGGGTGGTGGCCCACCCTACCATAATATGTAAAATTTATATTTGAAATTTAAATAGAGATATGTATCTGTCTGCCTTTGTGTTTTGGAGAAAGTTCAAAAGTAAAGTGAAAAATTGTCTTGTCTTTCCCTCCTTTCTTTCACCACAGCCGTCATACACCGCAGTATACAGAAAATAACCCAAAAACTGGTGAAAATACATCAAGAAGACGCACAATGTTAGTGTAACAAACATATGGAGCAGATGTGATGTCTCTTGTTTTTGCATGCATCTCAATTTTGCCAAATTTTGTTTGAGAACAGACATCAGTAAAAAGTGTTCCCCTTCTGGTAAACAAAATAAGGAGAGCACTGTGCTCTTTGGAGAACTCTGGCTTTAAAAACATTTCTTCTTCTGAAGCTGAAAGCATAGCTTAAAAGATTGCTCCTAAAATATATGGGGTAAATTAACAATTTTCGGGACAGTGAATAAATGCAATAATATTCTAGCCATTCGTTGAGTGCTCCACAAAGTCGGCTTTGCAAGATAATCTAATGCATATACGGCAGGATAACTTCCACAAAGGAAGTTAAAGAATGCTGTTTTGGATGTACATTATTTATATATTACGATAAAACTATCTATTCAGTTAACAAGATAATATGTAAGCTTCATTGGCTAATCCTATCAGTAGTGTGAAAGCATACTGCTGTAGGAAAATGACTGCAAGTAACCAGAGCTGCAATTATTAAACAGAGCTAAATAAGTCTTTTATCATTGCAGTTTAATATATACATGCCAAGAATAATCTCATTTTTATTAATATTTAATTAATAATAATTACTGTCTTATCAAATCTAATGCAATGAATATAAACAAATGCAAAATAATGCAATTGTAGCCTTATTGTTTCACAGAACTTTGCCATTTACTGCATTCTGCTTGAATATTCAATCATTTTCAACCTAGTATAGTATTATCATGTGGATTTTCCCCGTACTTTCGCCTCTACACGTATTTGTAAAGCGTAGGAGTGCAGTATAAACGTAAGCCGTTTTGCAAGCTTCAAGGTAGTGCTGGAATGACGATGCAAGCTAATCCTGCGGTATTCCTTTTCATTACATCCATCCGCACTAAAGCATTATCCTCGTGGTATGCAGCTTTACACATTGGTATATATACAACAATGTACTATGGGTATAATTTGAGCTAGACGAAGACCAAGAAAGCAACTAAAGTCAAATTAATTAAAATGAAACTGTGATTAATCACCCTCACATAAGCAACGAGGCAGTAAGTAACTTATAGTACAACCAATATAGTGCAGCGTCTATGTCCCTCTCCGACCCTTGTGCTGAATTCCTAGTAATGTGCCATTTAAAACACGCTAACATCACAAACTGAAGTGGCAAAGAGAAAGCTAAGAAATTGAAATGGTAGACTTATTATAGTATATAAATTCTTACACAATTCATTTGTAGAGTGAAAGGCATGCTGGAGCAGAAACTGGAGCTATGAGCTTGGTCATTCAGGAAAGGGAAGAAAAGTCTTGAAGCGGCTTTACTTGCCTGTCGACGTAAACTAATGGAACGTGATGACAGAAGTCGAAGAATAAGTAGAGCCATATATACGATAGAATACATGACACATACCAATCTGTAAGCATGCAATATGTACAACTTTGTGTATAATAATGATCGTTGTCATTATGTTCGTGGATACTCATGTATATAGCCTAGTGCAATTTACAACGAGAAGGCGCACAGTAATAATAATGAAAAGCTTGCTGTCACAGCAAAGTGGTTATGAAAGGTGTATAAACTAACATGAAAAAATTGCCTTGTTGGTAACTTTCCCATGTCTGACTGACTACCTCTTATAGTTTTAGGATACTTTGCAATATTTGTATATATCTTCACTGGTTAAATATTTAAAATGGAAGTTGACATGCATATAAATCCTGTTTGTGTGTACGTATTTTTAAGGTATTTAATAATGCAAAAGCTTTCGTTACTACACTTTTCATTCTTTTCTCGGTTTTCTGGTCATGATTACTATTTTTTAAATTTTCAACCAATTTAATGCTCATTCAAGTTGTGAAATAGTGTGCCTGAGTAACTTCACATTTTTTACAATGACTGCTAGTCACAATACTTATTCTACAATGGGCTGTCTCACCACCCTGTGGAATTCCAACTGCTTTCACCGCATGAAACAAAGAATAGACGTTTCCGTACAACGTTATTTCACTACCTTTCTGTATACCTCCTGCAAGCCACAGTCAGTTCATACTAAATCGGTCATTTATTCGGCCGAATATTGGAACCTTAACACTGCTTTCTCTTTACAAAAGTAGATGGTTTTAATGCGCACAAAGTTCATGTGCAAGCCTTTATAGAAAACTAAAATATAACTTACTACAGACCACGCAACTGGCAACAGTCATTCAATTCAGGAAGCTTGTGTAATTTACAGCAGACAGTCATAATATAGAACATAATAATAAAATAATGTGTATAGCCGCGAAAACGTCCATCCAGTGTCCAGAGTCCAGATAGACATTAGTAAGCAGTCAGTCAGTAGCTTTGGATAGTTTGAGCCAAGCTGGATGAAATTCCCTGGTGAAAAAATGCAGACGAAAACAGTTTTCTGTATTGTAGCCTGCTCTTACACTATTTCATACTAGTTTCAAGTTGTTCTTCATTTATTTGAGTTTACTTGTGTATATGTAGTTGCTTTTCTCAAGTGAACCACAGAGAGTGTTCACTGACTGGGTAGTCAGTATAACATAAATGTGCTCAAATTATAACTGGTTTGATGGGTACACATTGCATTTTGGTAGCAAAGGGCGACCGTAATATTCATTCAATGTGTAGTAATATCCCTGTGGCTTTTCTAAGTATAAAAAAATTCATTGCTTTTCCCATTGTGCATGGAATGACTTTGGAGAAAATATTAAAAAAGAAGTGTTCCATGGCATATGCGGTTCTGGTGGAACTGGGATATTTTTTTCTAATAACCCCACTCTCCCGGAATTACTTTTATATTACACGCACAGCAGCATACATTATTACATACCAACATGTTTGTATGTACTACAGGCGAAGTAAGCTCGGCTTTATCTTTTTTCATTTCATACCCGAACTTCACTCACCACCAACCAATATGTTCTTAAGTACTAGCATAAAATGTAACATTTTTTGTTCAATAAATGCAGTGTTCATAAAAAGCATAGTGGTACATATTTGGCATATATGATCCCAGAACAGTGAGAAAACGGCAATGCGGTATCAGGGTGGCTTTTAATTGATGGCTGATGGCAAATAGATTTTCAACGGTTGGCCAATCATTTATTGCACTTGGTGGATTGAATTGCAGGGTGCGGTTCCTATAGTGTAGTAGAAAGTAGTGGAATGGGTTTGCTAAAGTCTGAATTCTGAGTTTTACGATTATTTTTTACATGCTGAGGAAAGCAGAAATTACCCAATGTAGTGTAGAGTCAGAAAATATTCATTGTGTGTTTGTGGCATAAATATTTGAGACTCAGCATAAAACATTAATTTTTCATTCGAAGTAATGAAAGCATTTTATTGGGTCATGTTAGGATGTAGTTAAAGCTGGAATTGGTGTGTATTCAACCGTTCACAAGTTTACAATATTGTGTAGTAATGAAGAGTACGTTTACCATTTTATTGTAGCGCTAAATTCAAGAAACCTATTTTGTAAGATGGTTATGAATTTGGGTATCATAATAACCATAAAAATATCTGTCTGTTGGTTAAACATACATCAAGAAATTGACTTTTCTATTGTACCCGAGGAAGGAAGTTTATAGCTTATTTTGGGTGTTCTTTTCATAAAGGAGGAAATAAACTTCATTTTGACGCGAACTCCATTTTAAGCATAGAAAAAGAGAAAAAAGACTATACACTGCTGTTAATTTGTTATGTAGGGTATGCATATTTACTATTCTTCCACATCCGCCCTTTACAAAATTTTTTCTCCCGTAGGATATCATGAAACTATTTTTTATGGTGAGGTATCAGGATGTGAAAACTGCATAGATGACTTCATTATATTAGAATTTTTCCCCTTGGATAATTTTCTATTGGATAAGCATATAACAACATTCTTGGCAATCTGAATTTGAAATTCCTATCTTCCGGTATTATATTAACGTACCTATTATAAAACACAAACATAAACTCTTTTTCACCGGCCTTTTTTCTATTTTATTTTGAGTGATTCATTTGTGGAATAAGACCTCTTTTCTTATTTGGAAAAGGGCGAGGCTTGAAAAGATACTGTTACTGTAGTTTGTGATAATGTTTGCCGTAATGAAACTTGATTTAAAGATAAGTAATAGATATAATGGGCGCAAGCGAATAGGTATATACGGACAAACTGATTAGTATTGTTTGATCATTTACAAAAAAGATCGTGCCTAAATGTTGTCCATATCAAGTTTGACAAATAATGCATCTACATACAAGAAACATTGTCCTAATATATGCTCACGTTTTTAAACGAGTGAACTTAAAAGAGAATTGATGCACATTGCAGGAGAAATATGGAAAATGCCGTGTTCTGATGCACACATCCAAAAGACGGCTGTTGGTTTAAAATATGCAACAAAACTCTAAAACTTTTAAAGGTTTTTCAACACTAGTGAGTAAATCAGGGCTGGGTTTTTTCTCCGTGATTTATTGACTGAAGTAGATATTTTTTGTGCAATATAAAAACAGCCCAAAGCATGAGCCAAAGTATGTATATAATTTTATGTATGAATGAACAAAAATGAGATGCAAGCGCAAACTTCTCATTGGCAAGGTACATGTTATAGGAAAGCTGAAAGCTTAATAAAATTTTAATAAGCAAATACAATAGTTGTACAGTCCCGGTACATTGTATACATTGCATAAAATATTAAAATTATTCATGACGATTCTCTCATCTTGAATAGACTTCAAAGGCTAGCATTACCAAAATATACAGTAATTGTACTTTCCGGAATTGTGTAAACACCTTGAGGAAAACTTAAATGGAAATTTACGATTATTTCCGGTATGCTTTGTTTTATGTTACTTATTTCGTGATGCTGTTTTATAATCACATTGCTTTTTACTTGTATTCAATCAGAAATTTTATGCAGACATGCATGCTTATTACTTATGACAATGAATACTATAATACATGCTCCAAATTTAAGATAATTTGAAAACCTTATGGTTGTATATTGTACACCAATATCTGAGAAATTGCATTATGATAATGTAAACCTGCATTTCTTCCTTACATAACTACCTTAGTTTTATATGGTTTAAAAAATTCGAATAAAAATTGTTATATTAAAATTTGACTTGATTATGTCTGTCTACT